>JAXRKO010001135.1:0-21770 GCA_037039905.1 Formica aserva
ACTTAGTTACGTGCCTGTAAGTGAGATTTGCCGAAAATTTTCATAACACATCAAGGAAATTGAGGAACAACGCTTCTCGGCACACAGAGCTAAGATCGCTATGTACGCAAGTTTCCTTCGTTCGGAACGACTTAGTTACGTGCCTGTAAGTGAGATTTGCCGAAAATTTTCATAACACATCAAGGAAATTGAGGAACAACGCTTCTCGGCACACAGAGCTAAGATCGCTATGTACGCAAGTTTCCTTCGTTCGGAACGACTTAGTTACGTGCCTGTAAGTGAGATTTGCCGAAAATTTTCATAACACATCAAGGAAATTGAGGAACAACGCTTCTCGGCACACAGAGCTAAGATCGCTATGTACGCAAGTTTCCTTCGTTCGGAACGACTTAGTTACGTGCCTGTAAGTGAGATTTGCCGAAAATTTTCATAACACATCAAGGAAATTGAGGAACAACGCTTCTCGGCACACAGAGCTAAGATCGCTATGTACGCAAGTTTCCTTCGTTCGGAACGACTTAGTTACGTGCCTGTAAGTGAGATTTGCCGAAAATTTTCATAACACATCAAGGAAATTGAGGAACAACGCTTCTCGGCTCACAGAGCTAAGATCGCTATGTACGCAAGTTTCCTTCGTTCGGAACGACTTAGTTACGTGCCTGTAAGTGAGATTTGCCGAAAATTTTCATAACACATCAAGGAAATTGAGGAACAACGCTTCTCGGCACACAGAGCTAAGATCGCTATGTACGCAAGTTTCCTTCGTTCGGAACGACTTAGTTACGTGCCTGTAAGTGAGATTTGCCGAAAATTTTCATAACACATCAAGGAAATTGAGGAACAACGCTTCTCGGCACACAGAGCTAAGATCGCTATGTACGCAAGTTTCCTTCGTTCGGAACGACTTAGTTACGTACCTGTAAGTGAGATTACCGAAAGTTTTCATAACACATCAAGGAAATTGAGGAACAACGCTTCTCGGCACACAGAGCTAAGATCGCTATGTACGCAAGTTTCCTTCGTTCGGAACGACTTAGTTACGTGCCTGTAAGTGAGATTTGCCGAAAATTTTCATAACACATCAAGGAAATTGAGGAACAACGCTTCTCGGCACACAGAGCTAAGATCGCTATGTACGCAAGTTTCCTTCGTTCGGAACGACTTAGTTACGTGCCTGTAAGTGAGATTTGCCGAAAATTTTCATAACACATCAAGGAAATTGAGGAACAACGCTTCTCGGCACACAGAGCTAAGATCGCTATGTACGCAAGTTTCCTTCGTTCGGAACGACTTAGTTACGTGCCTGTAAGTGAGATTTGCCGAAAATTTTCATAACACATCAAGGAAATTGAGGAACAACGCTTCTCGGCACACAGAGCTAAGATCGCTATGTACGCAAGTTTCCTTCGTTCGGAACGACTTAGTTACGTGCCTGTAAGTGAGATTTGCCGAAAATTTTCATAACACATCAAGGAAATTGAGGAACAACGCTTCTCGGCACACAGAGCTAAGATCGCTATGTACGCAAGTTTCCTTCGTTCGGAACGACTTAGTTACGTACCTGTAAGTGAGATTTGCCGAAAATTTTCATAACACATCAAGGAAATTGAGGAACAACGCTTCTCGGCACACAGAGCTAAGATCGCTATGTACGCAAGTTTCCTTCGTTCGGAACGACTTAGTTACGTGCCTGTAAGTGAGATTTGCCGAAAATTTTCATAACACATCAAGGAAATTGAGGAACAACGCTTCTCGGCACACAGAGCTAAGATCGCTATGTACGCAAGTTTCCTTCGTTCGGAACGACTTAGTTACGTGCCTGTAAGCGAGATTTGCCGAAAATTTTCATAACACATCAAGGAAATTGAGGAACAACGCTTCTCGGCACACAGAGCTAAGATCGCTATGTACGCAAGTTTCCTTCGTTCGGAACGACTTAGTTACGTGCCTGTAAGTGAGATTTGCCGAAAATTTTCATAACACATCAAGGAAATTGAGGAACAACGCTTCTCGGCACACAGAGCTAAGATCGCTATGTACGCAAGTTTCCTTCGTTCGGAACGACTTAGTTACGTGCCTGTAAGTGAGATTTGCCGAAAATTTTCATAACACATCAAGGAAATTGAGGAACAACGCTTCTCGGCTCACAGAGCTAAGATCGCTATGTACGCAAGTTTCCTTCGTTCGGAACGACTTAGTTACGTGCCTGTAAGTGAGATTTGCCGAAAATTTTCATAACACATCAAGGAAATTGAGGAACAACGCTTCTCGGCACACAGAGCTAAGATCGCTATGTACGCAAGTTTCCTTCGTTCGGAACGACTTAGTTACGTGCCTGTAAGTGAGATTTGCCGAAAATTTTCATAACACATCAAGGAAATTGAGGAACAACGCTTCTCGGCACACAGAGCTAAGATCGCTATGTACGCAAGTTTCCTTCGTTCGGAACGACTTAGTTACGTACCTGTAAGTGAGATTTGCCGAAAATTTTCATAACACATCAAGGAAATTGAGGAACAACGCTTCTCGGCACACAGAGCTAAGATCGCTATGTACGCAAGTTTCCTTCGTTCGGAACGACTTAGTTACGTGCCTGTAAGTGAGATTTGCCGAAAATTTTCATAACACATCAAGGAAATTGAGGAACAACGCTTCTCGGCACACAGAGCTAAGATCGCTATGTACGCAAGTTTCCTTCGTTCGGAACGACTTAGTTACGTGCCTGTAAGTGAGATTTGCCGAAAATTTTCATAACACATCAAGGAAATTGAGGAACAACGCTTCTCGGCACACAGAGCTAAGATCGCTATGTACGCAAGTTTCCTTCGTTCGGAACGACTTAGTTACGTGCCTGTAAGTGAGATTTGCCGAAAATTTTCATAACACATCAAGGAAATTGAGGAACAACGCTTCTCGGCACACAGAGCTAAGATCGCTATGTACGCAAGTTTCCTTCGTTCGGAACGACTTAGTTACGTGCCTGTAAGTGAGATTTGCCGAAAATTTTCATAACACATCAAGGAAATTGAGGAACAACGCTTCTCGGCACACAGAGCTAAGATCGCTATGTACGCAAGTTTCCTTCGTTCGGAACGACTTAGTTACGTGCCTGTAAGTGAGATTTGCCGAAAATTTTCATAACACATCAAGGAAATTGAGGAACAACGCTTCTCGGCACACAGAGCTAAGATCGCTATGTACGCAAGTTTCCTTCGTTCGGAACGACTTAGTTACGTGCCTGTAAGTGAGATTTGCCGAAAATTTTCATAACACATCAAGGAAATTGAGGAACAACGCTTCTCGGCACACAGAGCTAAGATCGCTATGTACGCAAGTTTCCTTCGTTCGGAACGACTTAGTTACGTGCCTGTAAGTGAGATTTGCCGAAAATTTTCATAACACATCAAGGAAATTGAGGAACAACGCTTCTCGGCACACAGAGCTAAGATCGCTATGTACGCAAGTTTCCTTCGTTCGGAACGACTTAGTTACGTGCCTGTAAGTGAGATTTGCCGAAAATTTTCATAACACATCAAGGAAATTGAGGAACAACGCTTCTCGGCACACAGAGCTAAGATCGCTATGTACGCAAGTTTCCTTCGTTCGGAACGACTTAGTTACGTGCCTGTAAGTGAGATTTGCCGAAAATTTTCATAACACATCAAGGAAATTGAGGAACAACGCTTCTCGGCACACAGAGCTAAGATCGCTATGTACGCAAGTTTCCTTCGTTCGGAACGACTTAGTTACGTGCCTGTAAGTGAGATTTACCGAAAATTTTCATAACACATCAAGGAAATTGAGGAACAACGCTTCTCGGCACACAGAGCTAAGATCGCTATGTACGCAAGTTTCCTTCGTTCGGAACGACTTAGTTACGTGCCTGTAAGTGAGATTTGCCGAAAATTTTCATAACACATCAAGGAAATTGAGGAACAACGCTTCTCGGCACACAGAGCTAAGATCGCTATGTACGCAAGTTTCCTTCGTTCGGAACGACTTAGTTACGTGCCTGTAAGTGAGATTTGCCGAAAATTTTCATAACACATCAAGGAAATTGAGGAACAACGCTTCTCGGCACACAGAGCTAAGATCGCTATGTACGCAAGTTTCCTTCGTTCGGAACGACTTAGTTACGTGCCTGTAAGTGAGATTTGCCGAAAATTTTCATAACACATCAAGGAAATTGAGGAACAACGCTTCTCGGCACACAGAGCTAAGATCGCTATGTACGCAAGTTTCCTTCGTTCGGAACGACTTAGTTACGTGCCTGTAAGTGAGATTTGCCGAAAATTTTCATAACACATCAAGGAAATTGAGGAACAACGCTTCTCGGCACACAGAGCTAAGATCGCTATGTACGCAAGTTTCCTTCGTTCGGAACGACTTAGTTACGTGCCTGTAAGTGAGATTTGCCGAAAATTTTCATAACACATCAAGGAAATTGAGGAACAACGCTTCTCGGCACACAGAGCTAAGATCGCTATGTACGCAAGTTTCCTTCGTTCGGAACGACTTAGTTACGTGCCTGTAAGTGAGATTTGCCGAAAATTTTCATAACACATCAAGGAAATTGAGGAACAACGCTTCTCGGCACACAGAGCTAAGATCGCTATGTACGCAAGTTTCCTTCGTTCGGAACGACTTAGTTACGTGCCTGTAAGTGAGATTTGCCGAAAATTTTCATAACACATCAAGGAAATTGAGGAACAACGCTTCTCGGCACACAGAGCTAAGATCGCTATGTACGCAAGTTTCCTTCGTTCGGAACGACTTAGTTACGTGCCTGTAAGTGAGATTTGCCGAAAATTTTCATAACACATCAAGGAAATTGAGGAACAACGCTTCTCGGCACACAGAGCTAAGATCGCTATGTACGCAAGTTTCCTTCGTTCGGAACGACTTAGTTACGTGCCTGTAAGTGAGATTTGCCGAAAATTTTCATAACACATCAAGGAAATTGAGGAACAACGCTTCTCGGCACACAGAGCTAAGATCGCTATGTACGCAAGTTTCCTTCGTTCGGAACGACTTAGTTACGTGCCTGTAAGTGAGATTTGCCGAAAATTTTCATAACACATCAAGGAAATTGAGGAACAACGCTTCTCGGCACACAGAGCTAAGATCGCTATGTACGCAAGTTTCCTTCGTTCGGAACGACTTAGTTACGTGCCTGTAAGTGAGATTTGCCGAAAATTTTCATAACACATCAAGGAAATTGAGGAACAACGCTTCTCGGCACACAGAGCTAAGATCGCTATGTACGCAAGTTTCCTTCGTTCGGAACGACTTAGTTACGTGCCTGTAAGCGAGATTTGCCGAAAATTTTCATAACACATCAAGGAAATTGAGGAACAACGCTTCTCGGCACACAGAGCTAAGATCGCTATGTACGCAAGTTTCCTTCGTTCGGAACGACTTAGTTACGTGCCTGTAAGTGAGATTTGCCGAAAATTTTCATAACACATCAAGGAAATTGAGGAACAACGCTTCTCGGCACACAGAGCTAAGATCGCTATGTACGCAAGTTTCCTTCGTTCGGAACGACTTAGTTACGTGCCTGTAAGTGAGATTTGCCGAAAATTTTCATAACACATCAAGGAAATTGAGGAACAACGCTTCTCGGCACACAGAGCTAAGATCGCTATGTACGCAAGTTTCCTTCGTTCGGAACGACTTAGTTACGTGCCTGTAAGTGAGATTTGCCGAAAATTTTCATAACACATCAAGGAAATTGAGGAACAACGCTTCTCGGCACACAGAGCTAAGATCGCTATGTACGCAAGTTTCCTTCGTTCGGAACGACTTAGTTACGTGCCTGTAAGTGAGATTTGCCGAAAATTTTCATAACACATCAAGGAAATTGAGGAACAACGCTTCTCGGCACACAGAGCTAAGATCGCTATGTACGCAAGTTTCCTTCGTTCGGAACGACTTAGTTACGTGCCTGTAAGTGAGATTTGCCGAAAATTTTCATAACACATCAAGGAAATTGAGGAACAACGCTTCTCGGCACACAGAGCTAAGATCGCTATGTACGCAAGTTTCCTTCGTTCGGAACGACTTAGTTACGTGCCTGTAAGCGAGATTTGCCGAAAATTTTCATAACACATCAAGGAAATTGAGGAACAACGCTTCTCGGCACACAGAGCTAAGATCGCTATGTACGCAAGTTTCCTTCGTTCGGAACGACTTAGTTACGTGCCTGTAAGTGAGATTTGCCGAAAATTTTCATAACACATCAAGGAAATTGAGGAACAACGCTTCTCGGCACACAGAGCTAAGATCGCTATGTACGCAAGTTTCCTTCGTTCGGAACGACTTAGTTACGTGCCTGTAAGTGAGATTTGCCGAAAATTTTCATAACACATCAAGGAAATTGAGGAACAACGCTTCTCGGCACACAGAGCTAAGATCGCTATGTACGCAAGTTTCCTTCGTTCGGAACGACTTAGTTACGTGCCTGTAAGTGAGATTTGCCGAAAATTTTCATAACACATCAAGGAAATTGAGGAACAACGCTTCTCGGCACACAGAGCTAAGATCGCTATGTACGCAAGTTTCCTTCGTTCGGAACGACTTAGTTACGTGCCTGTAAGTGAGATTTGCCGAAAATTTTCATAACACATCAAGGAAATTGAGGAACAACGCTTCTCGGCACACAGAGCTAAGATCGCTATGTACGCAAGTTTCCTTCGTTCGGAACGACTTAGTTACGTGCCTGTAAGTGAGATTTGCCGAAAATTTTCATAACACATCAAGGAAATTGAGGAACAACGCTTCTCGGCACACAGAGCTAAGATCGCTATGTACGCAAGTTTCCTTCGTTCGGAACGACTTAGTTACGTGCCTGTAAGTGAGATTTGCCGAAAATTTTCATAACACATCAAGGAAATTGAGGAACAACGCTTCTCGGCACACAGAGCTAAGATCGCTATGTACGCAAGTTTCCTTCGTTCGGAACGACTTAGTTACGTGCCTGTAAGTGAGATTTGCCGAAAATTTTCATAACACATCAAGGAAATTGAGGAACAACGCTTCTCGGCACACAGAGCTAAGATCGCTATGTACGCAAGTTTCCTTCGTTCGGAACGACTTAGTTACGTGCCTGTAAGTGAGATTTGCCGAAAATTTTCATAACACATCAAGGAAATTGAGGAACAACGCTTCTCGGCACACAGAGCTAAGATCGCTATGTACGCAAGTTTCCTTCGTTCGGAACGACTTAGTTACGTGCCTGTAAGTGAGATTTGCCGAAAATTTTCATAACACATCAAGGAAATTGAGGAACAACGCTTCTCGGCACACAGAGCTAAGATCGCTATGTACGCAAGTTTCCTTCGTTCGGAACGACTTAGTTACGTGCCTGTAAGTGAGATTTGCCGAAAATTTTCATAACACATCAAGGAAATTGAGGAACAACGCTTCTCGGCACACAGAGCTAAGATCGCTATGTACGCAAGTTTCCTTCGTTCGGAACGACTTAGTTACGTGCCTGTAAGTGAGATTTGCCGAAAATTTTCATAACACATCAAGGAAATTGAGGAACAACGCTTCTCGGCACACAGAGCTAAGATCGCTATGTACGCAAGTTTCCTTCGTTCGGAACGACTTAGTTACGTGCCTGTAAGTGAGATTTGCCGAAAATTTTCATAACACATCAAGGAAATTGAGGAACAACGCTTCTCGGCACACAGAGCTAAGATCGCTATGTACGCAAGTTTCCTTCGTTCGGAACGACTTAGTTACGTGCCTGTAAGTGAGATTTGCCGAAAATTTTCATAACACATCAAGGAAATTGAGGAACAACGCTTCTCGGCACACAGAGCTAAGATCGCTATGTACGCAAGTTTCCTTCGTTCGGAACGACTTAGTTACGTGCCTGTAAGTGAGATTTGCCGAAAATTTTCATAACACATCAAGGAAATTGAGGAACAACGCTTCTCGGCACACAGAGCTAAGATCGCTATGTACGCAAGTTTCCTTCGTTCGGAACGACTTAGTTACGTGCCTGTAAGTGAGATTTGCCGAAAATTTTCATAACACATCAAGGAAATTGAGGAACAACGCTTCTCGGCACACAGAGCTAAGATCGCTATGTACGCAAGTTTCCTTCGTTCGGAACGACTTAGTTACGTGCCTGTAAGTGAGATTTGCCGAAAATTTTCATAACACATCAAGGAAATTGAGGAACAACGCTTCTCGGCACACAGAGCTAAGATCGCTATGTACGCAAGTTTCCTTCGTTCGGAACGACTTAGTTACGTGCCTGTAAGTGAGATTTGCCGAAAATTTTCATAACACATCAAGGAAATTGAGGAACAACGCTTCTCGGCACACAGAGCTAAGATCGCTATGTACGCAAGTTTCCTTCGTTCGGAACGACTTAGTTACGTGCCTGTAAGTGAGATTTGCCGAAAATTTTCATAACACATCAAGGAAATTGAGGAACAACGCTTCTCGGCACACAGAGCTAAGATCGCTATGTACGCAAGTTTCCTTCGTTCGGAACGACTTAGTTACGTGCCTGTAAGTGAGATTTGCCGAAAATTTTCATAACACATCAAGGAAATTGAGGAACAACGCTTCTCGGCACACAGAGCTAAGATCGCTATGTACGCAAGTTTCCTTCGTTCGGAACGACTTAGTTACGTGCCTGTAAGTGAGATTTGCCGAAAATTTTCATAACACATCAAGGAAATTGAGGAACAACGCTTCTCGGCACACAGAGCTAAGATCGCTATGTACGCAAGTTTCCTTCGTTCGGAACGACTTAGTTACGTGCCTGTAAGTGAGATTTGCCGAAAATTTTCATAACACATCAAGGAAATTGAGGAACAACGCTTCTCGGCACACAGAGCTAAGATCGCTATGTACGCAAGTTTCCTTCGTTCGGAACGACTTAGTTACGTGCCTGTAAGTGAGATTTGCCGAAAATTTTCATAACACATCAAGGAAATTGAGGAACAACGCTTCTCGGCACACAGAGCTAAGATCGCTATGTACGCAAGTTTCCTTCGTTCGGAACGACTTAGTTACGTGCCTGTAAGTGAGATTTGCCGAAAATTTTCATAACACATCAAGGAAATTGAGGAACAACGCTTCTCGGCACACAGAGCTAAGATCGCTATGTACGCAAGTTTCCTTCGTTCGGAACGACTTAGTTACGTGCCTGTAAGTGAGATTTGCCGAAAATTTTCATAACACATCAAGGAAATTGAGGAACAACGCTTCTCGGCACACAGAGCTAAGATCGCTATGTACGCAAGTTTCCTTCGTTCGGAACGACTTAGTTACGTGCCTGTAAGTGAGATTTGCCGAAAATTTTCATAACACATCAAGGAAATTGAGGAACAACGCTTCTCGGCACACAGAGCTAAGATCGCTATGTACGCAAGTTTCCTTCGTTCGGAACGACTTAGTTACGTGCCTGTAAGTGAGATTTGCCGAAAATTTTCATAACACATCAAGGAAATTGAGGAACAACGCTTCTCGGCACACAGAGCTAAGATCGCTATGTACGCAAGTTTCCTTCGTTCGGAACGACTTAGTTACGTGCCTGTAAGTGAGATTTGCCGAAAATTTTCATAACACATCAAGGAAATTGAGGAACAACGCTTCTCGGCACACAGAGCTAAGATCGCTATGTACGCAAGTTTCCTTCGTTCGGAACGACTTAGTTACGTGCCTGTAAGTGAGATTTGCCGAAAATTTTCATAACACATCAAGGAAATTGAGGAACAACGCTTCTCGGCACACAGAGCTAAGATCGCTATGTACGCAAGTTTCCTTCGTTCGGAACGACTTAGTTACGTGCCTGTAAGTGAGATTTGCCGAAAATTTTCATAACACATCAAGGAAATTGAGGAACAACGCTTCTCGGCACACAGAGCTAAGATCGCTATGTACGCAAGTTTCCTTCGTTCGGAACGACTTAGTTACGTGCCTGTAAGTGAGATTTGCCGAAAATTTTCATAACACATCAAGGAAATTGAGGAACAACGCTTCTCGGCACACAGAGCTAAGATCGCTATGTACGCAAGTTTCCTTCGTTCGGAACGACTTAGTTACGTGCCTGTAAGTGAGATTTGCCGAAAATTTTCATAACACATCAAGGAAATTGAGGAACAACGCTTCTCGGCACACAGAGCTAAGATCGCTATGTACGCAAGTTTCCTTCGTTCGGAACGACTTAGTTACGTGCCTGTAAGTGAGATTTGCCGAAAATTTTCATAACACATCAAGGAAATTGAGGAACAACGCTTCTCGGCACACAGAGCTAAGATCGCTATGTACGCAAGTTTCCTTCGTTCGGAACGACTTAGTTACGTGCCTGTAAGTGAGATTTGCCGAAAATTTTCATAACACATCAAGGAAATTGAGGAACAACGCTTCTCGGCACACAGAGCTAAGATCGCTATGTACGCAAGTTTCCTTCGTTCGGAACGACTTAGTTACGTGCCTGTAAGTGAGATTTGCCGAAAATTTTCATAACACATCAAGGAAATTGAGGAACAACGCTTCTCGGCACACAGAGCTAAGATCGCTATGTACGCAAGTTTCCTTCGTTCGGAACGACTTAGTTACGTGCCTGTAAGTGAGATTTGCCGAAAATTTTCATAACACATCAAGGAAATTGAGGAACAACGCTTCTCGGCACACAGAGCTAAGATCGCTATGTACGCAAGTTTCCTTCGTTCGGAACGACTTAGTTACGTGCCTGTAAGTGAGATTTGCCGAAAATTTTCATAACACATCAAGGAAATTGAGGAACAACGCTTCTCGGCACACAGAGCTAAGATCGCTATGTACGCAAGTTTCCTTCGTTCGGAACGACTTAGTTACGTGCCTGTAAGTGAGATTTGCCGAAAATTTTCATAACACATCAAGGAAATTGAGGAACAACGCTTCTCGGCACACAGAGCTAAGATCGCTATGTACGCAAGTTTCCTTCGTTCGGAACGACTTAGTTACGTGCCTGTAAGTGAGATTTGCCGAAAATTTTCATAACACATCAAGGAAATTGAGGAACAACGCTTCTCGGCACACAGAGCTAAGATCGCTATGTACGCAAGTTTCCTTCGTTCGGAACGACTTAGTTACGTGCCTGTAAGTGAGATTTGCCGAAAATTTTCATAACACATCAAGGAAATTGAGGAACAACGCTTCTCGGCACACAGAGCTAAGATCGCTATGTACGCAAGTTTCCTTCGTTCGGAACGACTTAGTTACGTGCCTGTAAGTGAGATTTGCCGAAAATTTTCATAACACATCAAGGAAATTGAGGAACAACGCTTCTCGGCACACAGAGCTAAGATCGCTATGTACGCAAGTTTCCTTCGTTCGGAACGACTTAGTTACGTGCCTGTAAGTGAGATTTGCCGAAAATTTTCATAACACATCAAGGAAATTGAGGAACAACGCTTCTCGGCACACAGAGCTAAGATCGCTATGTACGCAAGTTTCCTTCGTTCGGAACGACTTAGTTACGTGCCTGTAAGTGAGATTTGCCGAAAATTTTCATAACACATCAAGGAAATTGAGGAACAACGCTTCTCGGCACACAGAGCTAAGATCGCTATGTACGCAAGTTTCCTTCGTTCGGAACGACTTAGTTACGTGCCTGTAAGCGAGATTTGCCGAAAATTTTCATAACACATCAAGGAAATTGAGGAACAACGCTTCTCGGCACACAGAGCTAAGATCGCTATGTACGCAAGTTTCCTTCGTTCGGAACGACTTAGTTACGTGCCTGTAAGTGAGATTTGCCGAAAATTTTCATAACACATCAAGGAAATTGAGGAACAACGCTTCTCGGCACACAGAGCTAAGATCGCTATGTACGCAAGTTTCCTTCGTTCGGAACGACTTAGTTACGTGCCTGTAAGTGAGATTTGCCGAAAATTTTCATAACACATCAAGGAAATTGAGGAACAACGCTTCTCGGCACACAGAGCTAAGATCGCTATGTACGCAAGTTTCCTTCGTTCGGAACGACTTAGTTACGTGCCTGTAAGTGAGATTTGCCGAAAATTTTCATAACACATCAAGGAAATTGAGGAACAACGCTTCTCGGCACACAGAGCTAAGATCGCTATGTACGCAAGTTTCCTTCGTTCGGAACGACTTAGTTACGTGCCTGTAAGTGAGATTTGCCGAAAATTTTCATAACACATCAAGGAAATTGAGGAACAACGCTTCTCGGCACACAGAGCTAAGATCGCTATGTACGCAAGTTTCCTTCGTTCGGAACGACTTAGTTACGTGCCTGTAAGTGAGATTTGCCGAAAATTTTCATAACACATCAAGGAAATTGAGGAACAACGCTTCTCGGCACACAGAGCTAAGATCGCTATGTACGCAAGTTTCCTTCGTTCGGAACGACTTAGTTACGTGCCTGTAAGTGAGATTTGCCGAAAATTTTCATAACACATCAAGGAAATTGAGGAACAACGCTTCTCGGCACACAGAGCTAAGATCGCTATGTACGCAAGTTTCCTTCGTTCGGAACGACTTAGTTACGTGCCTGTAAGTGAGATTTGCCGAAAATTTTCATAACACATCAAGGAAATTGAGGAACAACGCTTCTCGGCACACAGAGCTAAGATCGCTATGTACGCAAGTTTCCTTCGTTCGGAACGACTTAGTTACGTGCCTGTAAGTGAGATTTGCCGAAAATTTTCATAACACATCAAGGAAATTGAGGAACAACGCTTCTCGGCACACAGAGCTAAGATCGCTATGTACGCAAGTTTCCTTCGTTCGGAACGACTTAGTTACGTGCCTGTAAGTGAGATTTGCCGAAAATTTTCATAACACATCAAGGAAATTGAGGAACAACGCTTCTCGGCACACAGAGCTAAGATCGCTATGTACGCAAGTTTCCTTCGTTCGGAACGACTTAGTTACGTGCCTGTAAGTGAGATTTGCCGAAAATTTTCATAACACATCAAGGAAATTGAGGAACAACGCTTCTCGGCACACAGAGCTAAGATCGCTATGTACGCAAGTTTCCTTCGTTCGGAACGACTTAGTTACGTGCCTGTAAGTGAGATTTGCCGAAAATTTTCATAACACATCAAGGAAATTGAGGAACAACGCTTCTCGGCACACAGAGCTAAGATCGCTATGTACGCAAGTTTCCTTCGTTCGGAACGACTTAGTTACGTGCCTGTAAGTGAGATTTGCCGAAAATTTTCATAACACATCAAGGAAATTGAGGAACAACGCTTCTCGGCACACAGAGCTAAGATCGCTATGTACGCAAGTTTCCTTCGTTCGGAACGACTTAGTTACGTGCCTGTAAGTGAGATTTGCCGAAAATTTTCATAACACATCAAGGAAATTGAGGAACAACGCTTCTCGGCACACAGAGCTAAGATCGCTATGTACGCAAGTTTCCTTCGTTCGGAACGACTTAGTTACGTGCCTGTAAGTGAGATTTGCCGAAAATTTTCATAACACATCAAGGAAATTGAGGAACAACGCTTCTCGGCACACAGAGCTAAGATCGCTATGTACGCAAGTTTCCTTCGTTCGGAACGACTTAGTTACGTGCCTGTAAGTGAGATTTGCCGAAAATTTTCATAACACATCAAGGAAATTGAGGAACAACGCTTCTCGGCACACAGAGCTAAGATCGCTAGTGTACGCAAGTTTCCTTCGTTCGGAACGACTTAGTTACGTGCCTGTAAGCGAGATTTGCCGAAAATTTTCATAACACATCAAGGAAATTGAGGAACAACGCTTCTCGGCACACAGAGCTAAGATCGCTATGTACGCAAGTTTCCTTCGTTCGGAACGACTTAGTTACGTGCCTGTAAGTGAGATTTGCCGAAAATTTTCATAACACATCAAGGAAATTGAGGAACAACGCTTCTCGGCACACAGAGCTAAGATCGCTATGTACGCAAGTTTCCTTCGTTCGGAACGACTTAGTTACGTGCCTGTAAGTGAGATTTGCCGAAAATTTTCATAACACATCAAGGAAATTGAGGAACAACGCTTCTCGGCACACAGAGCTAAGATCGCTATGTACGCAAGTTTCCTTCGTTCGGAACGACTTAGTTACGTGCCTGTAAGTGAGATTTGCCGAAAATTTTCATAACACATCAAGGAAATTGAGGAACAACGCTTCTCGGCACACAGAGCTAAGATCGCTATGTACGCAAGTTTCCTTCGTTCGGAACGACTTAGTTACGTGCCTGTAAGCGAGATTTGCCGAAAATTTTCATAACACATCAAGGAAATTGAGGAACAACGCTTCTCGGCACACAGAGCTAAGATCGCTATGTACGCAAGTTTCCTTCGTTCGGAACGACTTAGTTACGTGCCTGTAAGTGAGATTTGCCGAAAATTTTCATAACACATCAAGGAAATTGAGGAACAACGCTTCTCGGCACACAGAGCTAAGATCGCTATGTACGCAAGTTTCCTTCGTTCGGAACGACTTAGTTACGTGCCTGTAAGTGAGATTTGCCGAAAATTTTCATAACACATCAAGGAAATTGAGGAACAACGCTTCTCGGCACACAGAGCTAAGATCGCTATGTACGCAAGTTTCCTTCGTTCGGAACGACTTAGTTACGTGCCTGTAAGTGAGATTTGCCGAAAATTTTCATAACACATCAAGGAAATTGAGGAACAACGCTTCTCGGCACACAGAGCTAAGATCGCTATGTACGCAAGTTTCCTTCGTTCGGAACGACTTAGTTACGTGCCTGTAAGTGAGATTTGCCGAAAATTTTCATAACACATCAAGGAAATTGAGGAACAACGCTTCTCGGCACACAGAGCTAAGATCGCTATGTACGCAAGTTTCCTTCGTTCGGAACGACTTAGTTACGTGCCTGTAAGTGAGATTTGCCGAAAATTTTCATAACACATCAAGGAAATTGAGGAACAACGCTTCTCGGCACACAGAGCTAAGATCGCTATGTACGCAAGTTTCCTTCGTTCGGAACGACTTAGTTACGTGCCTGTAAGTGAGATTTGCCGAAAATTTTCATAACACATCAAGGAAATTGAGGAACAACGCTTCTCGGCACACAGAGCTAAGATCGCTATGTACGCAAGTTTCCTTCGTTCGGAACGACTTAGTTACGTGCCTGTAAGTGAGATTTGCCGAAAATTTTCATAACACATCAAGGAAATTGAGGAACAACGCTTCTCGGCACACAGAGCTAAGATCGCTATGTACGCAAGTTTCCTTCGTTCGGAACGACTTAGTTACGTGCCTGTAAGTGAGATTTGCCGAAAATTTTCATAACACATCAAGGAAATTGAGGAACAACGCTTCTCGGCACACAGAGCTAAGATCGCTATGTACGCAAGTTTCCTTCGTTCGGAACGACTTAGTTACGTGCCTGTAAGTGAGATTTGCCGAAAATTTTCATAACACATCAAGGAAATTGAGGAACAACGCTTCTCGGCACACAGAGCTAAGATCGCTATGTACGCAAGTTTCCTTCGTTCGGAACGACTTAGTTACGTGCCTGTAAGTGAGATTTGCCGAAAATTTTCATAACACATCAAGGAAATTGAGGAACAACGCTTCTCGGCACACAGAGCTAAGATCGCTATGTACGCAAGTTTCCTTCGTTCGGAACGACTTAGTTACGTGCCTGTAAGTGAGATTTGCCGAAAATTTTCATAACACATCAAGGAAATTGAGGAACAACGCTTCTCGGCACACAGAGCTAAGATCGCTATGTACGCAAGTTTCCTTCGTTCGGAACGACTTAGTTACGTGCCTGTAAGTGAGATTTGCCGAAAATTTTCATAACACATCAAGGAAATTGAGGAACAACGCTTCTCGGCACACAGAGCTAAGATCGCTATGTACGCAAGTTTCCTTCGTTCGGAACGACTTAGTTACGTGCCTGTAAGTGAGATTTGCCGAAAATTTTCATAACACATCAAGGAAATTGAGGAACAACGCTTCTCGGCACACAGAGCTAAGATCGCTATGTACGCAAGTTTCCTTCGTTCGGAACGACTTAGTTACGTGCCTGTAAGTGAGATTTGCCGAAAATTTTCATAACACATCAAGGAAATTGAGGAACAACGCTTCTCGGCACACAGAGCTAAGATCGCTATGTACGCAAGTTTCCTTCGTTCGGAACGACTTAGTTACGTGCCTGTAAGTGAGATTTGCCGAAAATTTTCATAACACATCAAGGAAATTGAGGAACAACGCTTCTCGGCACACAGAGCTAAGATCGCTATGTACGCAAGTTTCCTTCGTTCGGAACGACTTAGTTACGTGCCTGTAAGTGAGATTTGCCGAAAATTTTCATAACACATCAAGGAAATTGAGGAACAACGCTTCTCGGCACACAGAGCTAAGATCGCTATGTACGCAAGTTTCCTTCGTTCGGAACGACTTAGTTACGTGCCTGTAAGTGAGATTTGCCGAAAATTTTCATAACACATCAAGGAAATTGAGGAACAACGCTTCTCGGCACACAGAGCTAAGATCGCTATGTACGCAAGTTTCCTTCGTTCGGAACGACTTAGTTACGTGCCTGTAAGTGAGATTTGCCGAAAATTTTCATAACACATCAAGGAAATTGAGGAACAACGCTTCTCGGCACACAGAGCTAAGATCGCTATGTACGCAAGTTTCCTTCGTTCGGAACGACTTAGTTACGTGCCTGTAAGTGAGATTTGCCGAAAATTTTCATAACACATCAAGGAAATTGAGGAACAACGCTTCTCGGCACACAGAGCTAAGATCGCTATGTACGCAAGTTTCCTTCGTTCGGAACGACTTAGTTACGTGCCTGTAAGTGAGATTTGCCGAAAGTTTTCATAACACATCAAGGAAATTGAGGAACAACGCTTCTCGGCACACAGAGCTAAGATCGCTATGTACGCAAGTTTCCTTCGTTCGGAACGACTTAGTTACGTGCCTGTAAGTGAGATTTGCCGAAAATTTTCATAACACATCAAGGAAATTGAGGAACAACGCTTCTCGGCACACAGAGCTAAGATCGCTATGTACGCAAGTTTCCTTCGTTCGGAACGACTTAGTTACGTGCCTGTAAGTGAGATTTGCCGAAAATTTTCATAACACATCAAGGAAATTGAGGAACAACGCTTCTCGGCTCACAGAGCTAAGATCGCTATGTACGCAAGTTTCCTTCGTTCGGAACGACTTAGTTACGTGCCTGTAAGTGAGATTTGCCGAAAATTTTCATAACACATCAAGGAAATTGAGGAACAACGCTTCTCGGCACACAGAGCTAAGATCGCTATGTACGCAAGTTTCCTTCGTTCGGAACGACTTAGTTACGTGCCTGTAAGTGAGATTTGCCGAAAATTTTCATAACACATCAAGGAAATTGAGGAACAACGCTTCTCGGCTCACAGAGCTAAGATCGCTATGTACGCAAGTTTCCTTCGTTCGGAACGACTTAGTTACGTGCCTGTAAGTGAGATTTGCCGAAAATTTTCATAACACATCAAGGAAATTGAGGAACAACGCTTCTCGGCACACAGAGCTAAGATCGCTATGTACGCAAGTTTCCTTCGTTCGGAACGACTTAGTTACGTGCCTGTAAGTGAGATTTGCCGAAAATTTTCATAACACATCAAGGAAATTGAGGAACAACGCTTCTCGGCACACAGAGCTAAGATCGCTATGTACGCAAGTTTCCTTCGTTCGGAACGACTTAGTTACGTGCCTGTAAGTGAGATTTGCCGAAAATTTTCATAACACATCAAGGAAATTGAGGAACAACGCTTCTCGGCTCACAGAGCTAAGATCGCTATGTACGCAAGTTTCCTTCGTTCGGAACGACTTAGTTACGTGCCTGTAAGTGAGATTTGCCGAAAATTTTCATAACACATCAAGGAAATTGAGGAACAACGCTTCTCGGCACACAGAGCTAAGATCGCTATGTACGCAAGTTTCCTTCGTTCGGAACGACTTAGTTACGTGCCTGTAAGTGAGATTTGCCGAAAATTTTCATAACACATCAAGGAAATTGAGGAACAACGCTTCTCGGCACACAGAGCTAAGATCGCTATGTACGCAAGTTTCCTTCGTTCGGAACGACTTAGTTACGTGCCTGTAAGTGAGATTTGCCGAAAATTTTCATAACACATCAAGGAAATTGAGGAACAACGCTTCTCGGCACACAGAGCTAAGATCGCTATGTACGCAAGTTTCCTTCGTTCGGAACGACTTAGTTACGTGCCTGTAAGTGAGATTTGCCGAAAATTTTCATAACACATCAAGGAAATTGAGGAACAACGCTTCTCGGCACACAGAGCTAAGATCGCTATGTACGCAAGTTTCCTTCGTTCGGAACGACTTAGTTACGTGCCTGTAAGTGAGATTTGCCGAAAATTTTCATAACACATCAAGGAAATTGAGGAACAACGCTTCTCGGCTCACAGAGCTAAGATCGCTATGTACGCAAGTTTCCTTCGTTCGGAACGACTTAGTTACGTGCCTGTAAGTGAGATTTGCCGAAAATTTTCATAACACATCAAGGAAATTGAGGAACAACGCTTCTCGGCACACAGAGCTAAGATCGCTATGTACGCAAGTTTCCTTCGTTCGGAACGACTTAGTTACGTGCCTGTAAGTGAGATTTGCCGAAAATTTTCATAACACATCAAGGAAATTGAGGAACAACGCTTCTCGGCTCACAGAGCTAAGATCGCTATGTACGCAAGTTTCCTTCGTTCGGAACGACTTAGTTACGTGCCTGTAAGTGAGATTTGCCGAAAATTTTCATAACACATCAAGGAAATTGAGGAACAACGCTTCTCGGCACACAGAGCTAAGATCGCTATGTACGCAAGTTTCCTTCGTTCGGAACGACTTAGTTACGTGCCTGTAAGTGAGATTTGCCGAAAATTTTCATAACACATCAAGGAAATTGAGGAACAACGCTTCTCGGCTCACAGAGCTAAGATCGCTATGTACGCAAGTTTCCTTCGTTCGGAACGACTTAGTTACGTGCCTGTAAGTGAGATTTGCCGAAAATTTTCATAACACATCAAGGAAATTGAGGAACAACGCTTCTCGGCTCACAGAGCTAAGATCGCTATGTACGCAAGTTTCCTTCGTTCGGAACGACTTAGTTACGTGCCTGTAAGTGAGATTTGCCGAAAATTTTCATAACACATCAAGGAAATTGAGGAACAACGCTTCTCGGCACACAGAGCTAAGATCGCTATGTACGCAAGTTTCCTTCGTTCGGAACGACTTAGTTACGTGCCTGTAAGTGAGATTTGCCGAAAATTTTCATAACACATCAAGGAAATTGAGGAACAACGCTTCTCGGCACACAGAGCTAAGATCGCTATGTACGCAAGTTTCCTTCGTTCGGAACGACTTAGTTACGTGCCTGTAAGTGAGATTTGCCGAAAATTTTCATAACACATCAAGGAAATTGAGGAACAACGCTTCTCGGCTCACAGAGCTAAGATCGCTATGTACGCAAGTTTCCTTCGTTCGGAACGACTTAGTTACGTGCCTGTAAGTGAGATTTGCCGAAAATTTTCATAACACATCAAGGAAATTGAGGAACAACGCTTCTCGGCACACAGAGCTAAGATCGCTATGTACGCAAGTTTCCTTCGTTCGGAACGACTTAGTTACGTGCCTGTAAGTGAGATTTGCCGAAAATTTTCATAACACATCAAGGAAATTGAGGAACAACGCTTCTCGGCACACAGAGCTAAGATCGCTATGTACGCAAGTTTCCTTCGTTCGGAACGACTTAGTTACGTGCCTGTAAGTGAGATTTGCCGAAAATTTTCATAACACATCAAGGAAATTGAGGAACAACGCTTCTCGGCTCACAGAGCTAAGATCGCTATGTACGCAAGTTTCCTTCGTTCGGAACGACTTAGTTACGTGCCTGTAAGTGAGATTTGCCGAAAATTTTCATAACACATCAAGGAAATTGAGGAACAACGCTTCTCGGCACACAGAGCTAAGATCGCTATGTACGCAAGTTTCCTTCGTTCGGAACGACTTAGTTACGTGCCTGTAAGTGAGATTTGCCGAAAATTTTCATAACACATCAAGGAAATTGAGGAACAACGCTTCTCGGCTCACAGAGCTAAGATCGCTATGTACGCAAGTTTCCTTCGTTCGGAACGACTTAGTTACGTGCCTGTAAGTGAGATTTGCCGAAAATTTTCATAACACATCAAGGAAATTGAGGAACAACGCTTCTCGGCACACAGAGCTAAGATCGCTATGTACGCAAGTTTCCTTCGTTCGGAACGACTTAGTTACGTGCCTGTAAGTGAGATTTGCCGAAAATTTTCATAACACATCAAGGAAATTGAGGAACAACGCTTCTCGGCACACAGAGCTAAGATCGCTATGTACGCAAGTTTCCTTCGTTCGGAACGACTTAGTTACGTGCCTGTAAGTGAGATTTGCCGAAAATTTTCATAACACATCAAGGAAATTGAGGAACAACGCTTCTCGGCTCACAGAGCTAAGATCGCTATGTACGCAAGTTTCCTTCGTTCGGAACGACTTAGTTACGTGCCTGTAAGTGAGATTTGCCGAAAATTTTCATAACACATCAAGGAAATTGAGGAACAACGCTTCTCGGCACACAGAGCTAAGATCGCTATGTACGCAAGTTTCCTTCGTTCGGAACGACTTAGTTACGTGCCTGTAAGTGAGATTTGCCGAAAATTTTCATAACACATCAAGGAAATTGAGGAACAACGCTTCTCGGCACACAGAGCTAAGATCGCTATGTACGCAAGTTTCCTTCGTTCGGAACGACTTAGTTACGTGCCTGTAAGTGAGATTTGCCGAAAATTTTCATAACACATCAAGGAAATTGAGGAACAACGCTTCTCGGCTCACAGAGCTAAGATCGCTATGTACGCAAGTTTCCTTCGTTCGGAACGACTTAGTTACGTGCCTGTAAGTGAGATTTGCCGAAAATTTTCATAACACATCAAGGAAATTGAGGAACAACGCTTCTCGGCACACAGAGCTAAGATCGCTATGTACGCAAGTTTCCTTCGTTCGGAACGACTTAGTTACGTGCCTGTAAGTGAGATTTGCCGAAAATTTTCATAACACATCAAGGAAATTGAGGAACAACGCTTCTCGGCACACAGAGCTAAGATCGCTATGTACGCAAGTTTCCTTCGTTCGGAACGACTTAGTTACGTGCCTGTAAGTGAGATTTGCCGAAAATTTTCATAACACATCAAGGAAATTGAGGAACAACGCTTCTCGGCTCACAGAGCTAAGATCGCTATGTACGCAAGTTTCCTTCGTTCGGAACGACTTAGTTACGTGCCTGTAAGTGAGATTTGCCGAAAATTTTCATAACACATCAAGGAAATTGAGGAACAACGCTTCTCGGCACACAGAGCTAAGATCGCTATGTACGCAAGTTTCCTTCGTTCGGAACGACTTAGTTACGTGCCTGTAAGTGAGATTTGCCGAAAATTTTCATAACACATCAAGGAAATTGAGGAACAACGCTTCTCGGCACACAGAGCTAAGATCGCTATGTACGCAAGTTTCCTTCGTTCGGAACGACTTAGTTACGTGCCTGTAAGTGAGATTTGCCGAAAATTTTCATAACACATCAAGGAAATTGAGGAACAACGCTTCTCGGCTCACAGAGCTAAGATCGCTATGTACGCAAGTTTCCTTCGTTCGGAACGACTTAGTTACGTGCCTGTAAGTGAGATTTGCCGAAAATTTTCATAACACATCAAGGAAATTGAGGAACAACGCTTCTCGGCTCACAGAGCTAAGATCG
>JAXRKO010001136.1:0-21764 GCA_037039905.1 Formica aserva
ATTTCTATCGCGCGAAATCTCATACGCGCTATTGATTTCCTCGTTTCCGTCGTCTTCGTTTTCGGCGTCCTCGTCGTCGTCGTCGTCGTCGTCGTCGTCGTCGTCGTCGTCGTCACAGGCGTTTAAACTCCAATTATCCGGAGAACCACAAGTAGCTTGAGTACTAACGTTCGTATTGCCGTAGGCGATATTATTTCGCTCGATCAACCAATATTTTAATTTATATACGTTACGTAATGCGCAATGGAAGATTCCGAATTTTCGAAATCCGTGGTAACCACAATATCGTCCGTGCACTTCTCCCTCTGACAGATTTTTGAATGCGGGGGAAATATCTTCCAAATTATATATATTTCTGGAGAGTAGATTCCGCAAGTAGGTTTCTTTTTCGGTACCTCTGACGTAAATGTATCGTGCCTGTCTTGTTATTTCACGTAGTTGCGATGTAAAATATTTCGGAATAGCTTCACCGTCGAACCATTCGATACCGTGATAATTTCATGTAAGCCAGTTATTTTCATGTCTTACATTACTTGGTAAATCGCCAAATGAATGCGGGGGCATCATAATCCAATGTCCGACGAATGGAGCGTCAAGCGCGATAATAGCAACTTCTTTGGGGATAAGGAGTGAAGCGAGGGGGGGATTTAAGGCGGCAGGAGGCACGAACCAAGCATCCGTCTCTTCCGTGGCAGCGGCACTGTCGTATCTGTGTAGGGCGTTTACACACTTCCTCAGCCCGACAAATAATTGTTAGAAAACAACATTTGCGGGTCTGAAAAAATATGCGAGGTACAAGTGGCTGAATCGGGAATCGAACCCGAGTCTTTCGCTTTCCGGGCAACTGCTCTTACCACTGAGCTATTCAGACCTCACATCTTACGCCACTCTAACACAGTACATACGACTCCAGAGCGATGTTGGAATCTCGCTCCATGGATGCAGTGCCGATTGCCACGGAGAGACGAAATCCCCAGCACGTCTCCAGAGCGGTCCAATCATATCAAACGATTGAAAATTGGCGCCCGTAGCCGCTCAGCGATGAGTCTTGACTCGTCACCAGTATGAATGGAAGCCTCCTCGAGTAGTCGTCCATCCTAAACCACTACGCCTAAGCAGCCCCCTCTTCTGCTCCCAATTAATAATACGATCTTCCACCGTCACCACGTGGTGGATCTAGTGGACAGATTACCAGCACTTACGCTGGCACAGATGTACACCGCAGAGTGAAGCGAGGGGGGGATTTAAGGCGGCAGGAGGCACGAACCAAGCATCCGTCTCTTCCATTGGCATCGCGGAAACCTTGTATGTCGATGACTATATCCATTTGTGAAAACTGGAGCGCTCTCGATAGCGCGGTTATAATAGTTTAAACTGCTCGCGAAGCGTCGACGTTCGCGTCTCGAATGAAAGTGAATTCTTTTCTGTTATATTGTGTATTTTTTGATATTTTATGCTGTTGGTATTTTGATCGAATGTGGAGGGGAGAAAAAGGAGGGAAATTTTCCGAGTATTACGTTGTAACAGTCAAATACTTGAGCGTGATAAATATCTATCCGGCAAAATCGACGATGACTTGACGAGACGAGTCGATTTCTATTACATTATCGAATTCAGCGTAAATAATACAATTAACGGTCTCTGTGAGAGTTTTCTCGAATCGTACTTCTAATCGCAAACTACCATGTCTTACGAGATTCCAATGCCCTGCGTAATTAGCAGACAGATCGGGCGTGAGATCAAAAGCAAATAACGTATATCCCTTGGAATAATCGTCTCTACTTATAGAATTTCCTTCGTTCAAAAAATGGATGCCCGTTCCCGCGAAGAGAGTTTGATAAGCTTCGACGTAAAGCGGTTCCTCCGGCGAGAAAACCGGTTGTAACGGTCTACTAGGAATTTGCATACCGTCGACGTATAGTGAGAAGAAATTTATTCCGTAATTTTTGAAATTAAACGGATTTAATTTTCTATCCCCATTAAACGCTTTATTATTAACAAAGCCGACTATTATCCTTTTCGGAAGTTGACCCAGTATTACATTATCTAACGATTCACCCACAACACCACTGTGAATCGTAAATGTTTTAACTTCGACTCTCGTGAGCGGATATTTGGCCGTAACTTTACTCAACATTCTAGCATGCGCGAGTAATAATCCGGCGCTTATTTTCGCCCTTCTCACGAGTAAGCTCGCATCCAGTATATGAATTTTCGACGATGAACCGTTACTGTCCATAAGACAAAACGAATCTTTCGAACGGATGAGTCTCAAGCGTACTTCTACACCGTTAATTAAAAATTTGTCTTGATTGAAAACGTCGCAATAGAGATGTCCTACAAGATCTAGCGCGCGCCCGCCGCGAATGTAACGCGCGCGTCTCACGAGAGCGGAATTTGGCGATTTTGATTCCACCGGTTCGTCCATTTGACCGGGTGTATCCGCGTCCCATAGACAGGAGGTTAGATGGGAAGTTTTTGCGGGTGAAGAATAATTTAATAACGCCTCGATGTACGCGCGGTACGCGTAAGCGTTGTTTGGAGGCGACACGAGCTTTTGGTTGAAATACACGTCGATCTGATTGAACATGGAATGAAGTAAATGATTTACGAGGCCTATAGTGACCGCGGCGGTTGCGCCCGCAGTATGTCCCGAGGAATCGGCCGGTATTTCTACGCGTACGCGAAGACTTAACATGGTGTGCGTGAGATCTAAATATTCTTCTCCGTGACCCGGAATGACGAATTCTATCGGAGAATCGTCCGAGAGCGAAGTCGCGGGTTTGTAATGAATCCATTGCGAACTCTCGATACTAGTTTGTGTGGGCGGTAAAGAAAAGAGATCGAGTTCGCTCTTTAAACACTCGCTCGAATGCGTGTGAAGAAAGGACATGTTT
Organism: Formica aserva; assembly: GCA_037039905.1. Lineage (NCBI taxonomy): Eukaryota > Metazoa > Arthropoda > Insecta > Hymenoptera > Formicidae > Formica > Formica aserva. The sequence continues at coordinate 2,898 of JAXRKO010001136.1, forward strand.
ATTTACCGTAAATTTTTTCGTCGTCGCTGTAATTATCACTGTTAGATGTGTTTAGAATATATGTCGTTTAAGAAAATATGTCGGATACGGTGCGCTTTCTACCAGTTTTACGCCGTTTCGCGGATGTCTTAAGTCTTTTAACCGTTGTGCGATTTTTTCTTTTCTTATTTTTCGATGTTTTTGTATTTGTTCTTTTTTTCCCTCGCGTCTTGCGCTTTGACAAACTTTTCTTACGCACCTGGCGTCGTCTACGCAACGTCGCGGATTTAGCGATGCGCGTGTTGAGCCCGCCGAAAGGAAACTGAGCTACATGCATTTTTGCATCCGACTTATAACCCGAACCCTTCATCAGACTACTTATTTTTTCTTTAGCTTTTCTCTTAAGATTGTCGCGCGATTCTTCAAATCGGCGTTTGGCCGCTACCTTAAATGGCATATTGTTTTCAACATCTTCGATTATATTAGCACCGGCACGTAAAGCTTCTTTCCCCACAGTCCGTACGCCTCTGGTTAAATAAGGTAGTACTCGTCTGAACAATCCTCCGAGAAAACTACCAATACCGTGACCTCGTTGATAGGGCGATCCGACGAAAACTCGCGGAATTCCACCGCCGCGACTGCCGCCGTTTTGTAACTCGTCGTAATACATCAAATAATAATCCATTAACGTTTAATTTTTTATCGAGATCTCTAATTATTATTATGTTATCTACTCGATACGCCTAAAGTGTAATGTCACTGTCAGCGTTCCAAATTCGAATGGTATACTCTGTCCTAGTTGATCTCTTATATCTATCTCAATAGTGCGAAAATACGTTTGACGCAGGGCAATGTATTGAGTGTGCGAGAAATGCTTTATTTGAGTAGACGCGAACGCGTAATCATTTCCAGCATCGAGTGCGACTATTCGCAAAAGAGGAGATTGTACATCGCCAGTAATATAGGGTTCGCAAATATCGCAATAGACGAAGAGCTTGTCGGGGATACCGCGCAACAAACTAGCTGGTTCGGCGGCTATTATTACGCGCTCGCGCTGAAATACGTAAAATGGTGATGTATAAATTTCAACATCATAAATCCAGGAAGGTAAAACGCCTGGTGTACCGGTATTATTTTAAATTTTACCATGCTTCTCATCAGTATTTTGTATATTGAATTCTGTTTCACTAAAGAGCCATAACGGTAAACGTTCCACAACACTAGCATTGAGCTTATTGTGTGTATCGAAGCCGAGTATTCGGCAAAGTTTTTGGGAAAAATTTACATAATGAATCATATCACATTTCATAATGTCGCAGGAAAGTTTCATAATAATTTTGCGTCCGATAATAGCTCCAAATTGCCAATGGATATGCGAACCCACGGATTTTGCAGAGTAATTCACAGCTTCTATAATATCGTGCAAACTTGAGTAAATACCCGATGGTATTTCAGATTTCTTAGCGTTGATTTTCTTTTTTTGGGAACCTATCGTGAATTCTTGAATATTGATAAATTTTATGATTCCTTCTCCAGGACGTATATGAAGAAAACTAGTCGGAAATTGAATCTCCGTGAGCGCTACTTCCCAACGTCCTTGCAAGTCTATACGTTGAGGTAATTCAGTGGTGAAACACGTGGTTTTATTCTCCGGAAAAAAACGCATGCGGCTATTACTCGGGAGAATCATATAAAATCCTTCCTCCCTCATTTTTGATTCAAAGATTTTAAACTCGAAACGGGTATCCAAGAATCGAATTTTGAAGGATATCCTTGCAAACTAACTAATAATTGTTTATTGTTGCCACGTCCCCTACTTTTTATCACACGATCGACGATAAATTCTTCCCCTTGCAAGTCTTTAATAACAGATGCTAATTCTTGTTCATAAAAAATCCCGTCTATAACTTCGCCCGCTAACTCGCTTAATTCGTATACGCGTGGTTTTCTCCATTCGAGAACACGGTGAATTCGAAATATTTCTTCGCTCCACTTTGCCTCGTATCCTTTCTCAAAGGCTACTTTTGCTCTACTGACACGCACGAAATCGACCACGTTATATTTAGCCTTTTGCCCGCGATTCTTTTTCTTCGCCCCATCGCCGTTGTCGTTCCAGCGATGATTCATATTTTCACGCGCGATTCGCGCATTTTCCCTCGTAACGACTGCAGGTTGCATTTTGATGGTGGAATGCCGGGTATGATTGTAAGCGCGAACGATATCCTGCAAAACATCGATGTAGCGTCGTGTATTTTTATGAGTAAAATATCGCCAGATTCGTTCCTTGAGCGTTCTATTAAAACGTTCCACTATAGCTGCTTTAATATCAGGAGTACGAGCTACGCGAAAACGGATATCTTTTTCTTTTAAGAAATTTTGTACTTGCCGAGCAATAAATTCTTTACCTTTGTCGGTCTGCAGGTATACGGGTAGGCGCTCTTTGTTTCTCGAGAATATGCGTTGAAAGGCTTTTACCACGCAGGCACCTGTTTTGTCGCGTAAAGGTTCTACCCAAACGAATTTACTGAGTACGTCAATAACCGTTAATAGATATGAATAACCATCATTATAGCTCTTGAGATTACGAATATCGATCAAATCAGCCTCCCATAAGTCATCGATATTTGTCACGTTATAATGTAAGCATGGAAATTTTCGACGATGTAACGTGTATGCGTCTTGCGATTTAAGCCAGTCGATGACCTCGTTACGTGTGAAATTCGGTTTAGCAGCTCGCGATAAATTATCCGTCGCCGAATAGCCGGCATAGTGCGAGGGACTGTAATACAATTTTTCGAGTTCCATCATTCGATGGAATCGAGTTTGCTCCAGTCGAGCAATTCTTTTCTTTTCTTTGTCGGAAAATCTGCGTAACTCGTTACTGTTTTGTCGCCTTCGTCTTCGTCGGCGGATACAAATAGCGTATCACCTTCGGTTTCGCTTGTTTCGTCTACCTTACGTCTGTACGCTCGGTCGAAGTTTTCGGAGTGGAACTTCCGCGCGGTACCACGATTTTAATATGCTGAGATCGGACGTACGTATGTAATAAATCACGATTTCCTATGAGATTGGAAGGAGTGTCTATGTCGCGCAGTAATCGAGCAAACTGAATTCTTCCGGTTGCTTTTACTGTTTTTCTCTCGCGTATCGCGTCGTTTATAAGTTCCGCGACATTCGAACCTGTTATGACAGAGCCGTCTATAGTTACGAGTCCTCGTCTATCCCAGCTAATTTTAGATGACGGAATATCGATCAAATATTTTAATAGCGCTCGCGCTTTGTCGCGATAAGATTTCGGTACACTATCGAGTATTTTTTTGATCATTTCAGCCGATTGTGCGCGTTTTTTCCCGAAACTACTACTACTACTACTAGCGCTACCGTCGCCGCGGCCGCTGCTAATTAAAGTTGACGTTTCCATAAATTCGTTATCGTCGACATCCAAATTCGTGTCTTCGTTCTGCTCGTCATTAATGTCCTCGCCGTTACCCTGTGTATCCTCACGTAAGCGTTTTTTCGCTTCCCGAACAAAGTGAAGATAACGTTGGAGTACTTCCTTATACAATTTCCATCTTTTGTCCTCGTCGACAGGAGTCGCGAGGTTAAGAATACGCCACATCTCCGCATCGCGCCGCGATAAAGCTGTTCCCAGTGTTCGTACTGAATTATTATTATTATTTACATTTTCTGCACTTGATATTTCCGTATTTTTCTTCGGCGAATTATCAGTCATCGCAATAGATGCCATTTCCGGTTGCTGTTGCATTCGCTGCATTCTCTCAAGATTTTCGGTAGATATCAAAATCATTTTCTTAGCCCTCTCCATTGTTCAAAGTACAGGTGTTAGCACTTTCCTTTTTTATTATTTTTATTATTTTTCCTATACGGAGAATGTGCGGGATGTATAGGATCAGGGCCGGATTAACGTAATGGCCAACCCGGCTTTTGCCGGGGGCCTCGCAATTAGGGGGGCCTCAAGTTTGTTGAAATATTTTCCAAAAAAAAAGAAAAAAAAACCATTTAACAGCAAATTAGCAAATGAAAACTTTTTTTTAATTTGTGAAAATTCTCGTAGCGCTCGGTGCTTGACGCTCAGTGATGCGCCGACGATGCCGACAGCGTCGAGCCGTCAAGCCGTCGAGCCGCCGAGCGCCGCCGAGTCGCCGAGCGCCGAGCCGCCGAGCACCGAGCTACGATTTTCATTTCTTGTATGCGCCCCCACCACGCGCTCCGGCAGCAGGCAGCTAGCGTAGCGTCCCGAAATCCGAAATCACTGATAGCTGATAGCGGCGGCAGCGGCGCGCGGCGCTTCGACTCTATTCGACAAGTCGGCAATAGGCTCCATTTGTCCGCTACTACTTCTTGCGCTCGCTAGAGAAATGTAACTCTAGATCAAGGAACAGCTTCGTATATTTTCTAAGAGATAATTTAGTTTTTTAGCGCTCAGGGTTAATGAAACTTCTAAGTTTTGATTGAGAATAAAGTAATTTATTTCAAACGCTTGTAATAAGAAATACTAAAAAAAGAGAAGCCAGGAAATTAATTAGTGTCTTTTTTGTTGCTTTGTGTCTTTCTATTTCCTTGTCTTTTGCTATTTTTTACGGCACATTTATAGCAAAATGAAACGAAATTTTGAAAGTGGAGCTCAAAAAAGGAAAAAAGTTAAAAAAGAAGAATTATTCATTAAAAATCTGAAAAATATAAATTCGTATTTTCAAACAACAAATACTAGCACTGAAAATAGTACAGATGTCACTACTCTGTCTGTTAATTTAGATTCCTCTGTGTCTAATTCTTCTTCCATTTTACCTGTCGATCAAAATGATAATACTGAAACTGTCATTTCTTATTCTGACAATGACAACGGATCTAAAGAACAGAGTACAGATCCACCATTGGAACCACACGTTTTGGAAATCGGTCCATCTACATCTAATACTCCCAACTATATTGAATCAAATTATACTGATGATCGGATAAATGATAATGGACAAAGTGCTATTCCTCATATTTCTGATAGTCAATTAAATGAACCAAGTTCAGATCCAGCTTTATGGGAGCTTTTTCGAGGAAGTCGAAACGCATTACAGGAATACTGGATTAAAAATGGATTTACAAAATGCCAAAATTTCGATATACATGCGGATTATAAGGCGTCAGTTCGAAACTATGAAAGTATTGAAGGAAACAAAAAAATCAATCGACCCAGAAAATTACAAAATTCCTATTTTTACCGGGAACTTCAAAATGGAGAAAAGATTAAACGCGAGTGGGTTTTATATTCGCCGTCTCAAGGCAAAATTTTTTGCTTTCCTTGTAAATTGTTCAATGAGTCGGATACTTCATTTACAACTGGCTTTAATGATTGGAAACATGGATTAAAATCCATTTCAGATCATGAAAATAGCTCTGAGCATAGAAAAAATTTATATACTTATATCAGGCGCACAAAAGTAGTCGGAAGAATAGATACTGAACTACAACTTCAACTTAACGAAGAACGTAATTACTGGATCGAAGTATTTCGAAGAATAGTTGCTGTAATAAAATTTCTAGCATCAAGAGGTTTGCCTTTTAGAGGTAGCAATGAAATTTTCGGTTCTAACAGAAATGGTAATTACTTAGGAATGTTAGAACTAATAAGCGAATTTGATCCATTTTTGTGCGAACATATAAAAAAGTTTGGAAATAGTGGACGAGGAAAAACTTCTTTTCTTTCCTCAACAATATGTGAAGAATTAATCGAGATTATGGGGAAAAAAGTATTTATGGGAATTATAGCCGAGATACGACAAGCGAAATATTATTCTATTTCAATAGATTCAACGCCTGATGTAGGTCATGTAGATCAGTTGACTTTCATTATCCGATATTGTAAAAACGGTAAATCAGTTGAACGATTCTTAAAGTTTATACCGATTTATGGGCACGACGCAGAGAATCTGTGTGAAGTTGTCATCAAGTTTCTAAATGAAAATGATATATCCATTTCAAATTGCCGAGGCCAGTCGTATGATAATGCCGCAAATATGGCTGGACGATATAATGGATTGCAGGCCAGAATTAATGACATTAATTCTTTAGCATTTTTTATTCCCTGTAGTGCACATTCTCTAAATCTTGTTGGCGTTCAGGCCGCAGAATCAACAGAAGAAGTTTGTAAATATTTTGATTTCGTTCAAAACCTATATACTTTCTTTTCTGCGTCAACGCACCGATGGGCTGTATTAATAAGAGCATTAGCTACTTTAGGTCCAAGACAAAAAGTAGTTAAAAATTTGTCTAATACGCGCTGGTCAGCTCGTGCTGATGCTGTTTTCGCATTAAATAATGGATATAAACCTATCAAAACAGCTTTAGAAACACTCATTACTGCTGAAAATGAATCCGAAGAAACTAAAACCCGAGCTACTGGTTTGAAGAAAAATATGGAAAGATTGGAAACGGTTTTTCTAACTATTTTTTGGAACGATGTATTAATGAGACTTAATAAAACGAATAAGATGTTACAGAAAACAACGTTGACCTTGTCTGTTGCTGTCAAAATGTTGAAATCTTTAACGTTATATATTAGCGAAAAGAGAAATAAATTTGATTGGTACGAAAAGCGTGCAAATGAGATTGCGCCAAATTCTGTTTACAAAGATATTAACAAACGCATCAAAAAACGTAGTACTCGTTTGACTTATTTCGATAATACAGATACACCAGATCCAGATGTGATTCTAGAAGGAAGTGAAAAATTTAAAATTGAAACTTTCTTGCCTATTATTGACACACTTTTAAATAATTTGACTAAACGCTCTAAAGCTTATGAAAACATTTTTGAAATATTTGGATTTTTGGAAATTTTGACTGATATAAATGAACAAACGTTGACAAATTCATGTACACATTTTGCTTCTATTTACAATAAGGACGTAAATGAAACAGAATTGATATCAGAATGTTTTCATTTAAGAGCATATTTGAAAAATGAATTAAAAATTAATTCACACTTATTGCAAAAAGAAAAATTTTCTACAGAGAAGGAGGAATTTAAAGATGGGACAAAAGATATAGAAGGTCAGGAAAAAATAAAAAAGCAGGAGGAAGAAATGAGTGAATCGGAAAGAACTACCAATAGAGAAAGTGACAGTGATCAAGAAGCAGATCTTAATGAAGAAAAATCTGAAAATGCCTCAATACAAAAATTAAATTTAAAAAGTTTGTATTACTATTTATATGAAAATCACCTCTTTGAAGCTTTTCCAAATGTAGAAATAGCATTGCGTATTCATCTCTGTATGATGATCAGTAATGCTACAGGGGAGAGATCATTTTCAAAATTGAAATTAATTAAGAATGTTTTAAGAAATACAATGACAGAAGGAAGATTGAACAATTTGAGTATTATTAGCATTGAAAACGAGTTTTTTAAAACATTAAATTTCAATGATGTTATTCAAGATTTCGCGAATAAAAAGTTAAGAAGACGTTTGGTACATTAATGTGATTTATTTGAAAATTATATATATATATATATATATATATATATATATATATATATATATATATATATATATATATACTAATATTAACACTAAGATATATATTAAAAGAAAGACAAATAAAAATTTTTTATTGTTCATTAAAAAGTAAAAAAAAAACAAAAATCTCAAAAAAATAATAAAAAAAAATCATAAAAATCATAAAAACTATACAATAAAAAAACATAAAAACTATAAAAACACAAAAAAAAACAAGAAGAAAAAACTCCATTGACGGGTCTCCACCTTGACGTGGTAATGGAGCTTAGGAATACGATTTCTGACCAAGAGAAACCCAATATTTAATAAAGCCAAATAGCCAGTATTATTGGACATGGTACTAAGGAGCCTCATTACAAGAGATAGCCGGGGGCCCCAAACATGTTTAATCCAGCCCTGTATAGGATTGTATTTTTCTCTTTCATTTGCCGATAATCCGGGATAATATAGCCCCTAGTAAAGGTCCAATAAGATAGGGTAAAAATCCACCTCTCTGTACTAACAGTTTTTTTTAATCTTCCAATTACCTTGTTTTGCCGCAACACGCCGTAGGACCGTTTTATGTTTGGCTAATCGCTTTTCATCGCTACAATAAAGCGGTACGTTACCCTTTAGCGTATTGAAAATGCACTCTTGAATGCACTTTATGAGCTTATTGTCGGCGACTCGCAAGAATACGGTTCTTTGATTTTTTTTTTCAAATGACACAAGGTTTTTAAAAGGCATAAGTTTCTTTCACCGATAGACCGCCTAGCATTCTTTATTGCACTATTCGATGTCATCAACTTTTTATCAGGTTCTTCTTTTTTCACCATTACGCTGTAATTGCACGACTGACAAGTTGCGAACACGAATTTTACCCTTTTATACGCCCCCACTTCTATTGTTCGATTTACGCGGTATGTATGCGTAATGCCGAGTATCGTCGGGAAAGATGCACGTGCGAAAGCGATATTCGTCTGGAGTCGATTGTTTCAAATCAAGCAATAAATACCCGTGTGGTCTCGATGTAGTGTCGTAGTACGCTTCATACATAAACTTTGGGTCATCGGGATATACTTGACGCGCTACATGACGAATTTGAGCGCGATCGCGTGGATTTTTGAAAACTACTATGTAATTCGCGTTGAGAGATATGTCGCGCTGTCCGCGCCTTTGATGAAAGAGATTTTGAGAGATGAGCATAACGCTGAGATTTTTATGATGGCTTCCTTTGGTAAACAGATCTACGATAGCGTCGCACGAGGATGATTCCCTCGTAAGATCGTCAATTATTATTAATTTTGGCGAGAGCGGATCGTTGGAATAATCTTCCGGGCGGAGTAATCCCTCGCGAAATTCGATTATATTTTTCTTCGATTTTATCAATGCATTATTAACGTAACCGGTCTTTTGTGCTTTTTTCTCTTCTTTTTTTTCACTCACGGCGCATTGTAAGCGCTGATACGTATCTTGCCACTCGGCGTAATAAAATAAAATTCTCTCGAATCGAACATCTGACATGACGGATAAATGACGAAGAAACGTTTTCACGAAAATTGTTTTTCCGCATCCCGTAGATCCACAGACGATCGACGTCCAAGGATGTACGGTTTCCACCGTACATCCATTTTGCGAAATGAACGATTTGCCGATTACGTTCGCACTCATAAATAAAAAATCATCGAATATTTTTAATATTTATCGTAGGTATGCGTTGAGTAATAAGCTTATCCGCGCTCCGGAGGCCCCACCGCGGCGGCCGCATACTCGCGCTAGCGTTTCCCGGTACGTGAACGAGCGGAAAGCACCGCGGCCGATTAGCTGCTAAGCAACCGCGGGAGCGCCGCGAGTAAGCGTATTCGCGGGGATGTGCTCGTACCGGTGTTTTTCGAGCACCGCTGCTTACAAGCTTATAAGCGGTGCTCTGTGTGCGCTTATGTTAGAAATAAGATGCTCGTTTAGCGTTCAACTAACATTTGATATTATTTTGATGGAATGTTCTATGCGTGTAGTAAAGAAGTAAAGGAAATGTTAGAGAGGGGTAAAGGAAAAAATACGCTGTGATTTTTAAGGTGGAAAAACTTCATATTTATTGACAATAATTTTTTATTTTTTATTTTGTTCAAAATTGAATCATAAAAATTGCGTTTCTAAATTTCGCCGTTATATTAAAACGAGTGCCTCAGAAAATAAAACACGAGCGAGAACAAACAGCGTCGCGATCACCCGCTCGGTGCGTGATCGCATTCTTAGAGTGAAAAACCGTGACAAACACCTGGTTCGAGAACGTTCGATACCGAAAAACTTGTTATTCACATCGGCAGAATGCGAGTTTCCGCGTTCGGTCGATTTAGTCTGCCTACGACAACGATTCGAGCAGGTCGATAGCAATTGATCATAGTTTCGAATATCATCATTTCTCGCATGATATTCTTTCGGGTCTTATTCTCGCTCGTGTCGCATACGCAGTAGGCTTACTCGTCTCAAAATCGGTCCGAATTGTCTTGCATACAATCGCATTCATATTCTCGCGGCGGTCAATTCGGTCATATCTCAAACTTTATTCTTCAAATCAGTTAGTGCTAAGACATTGTGAATGTTAATTCTGGGGAGTCCGAGAGTCGACGCTCGTTAATCGCATCGCGAATGTCCTCTACCTCGCGCCAAATTCCATCCGCTGTTCGCGTGCAAGATTTCCGCTCTCGCGAGAGTTTCTAGCAAGAAGCTCTTCATCAAGATTTCCGAATCGCGAAAAGGGGCAATCATTAACAGGACATTTTGAAGATATCCGTCGGATTCGTGGAATACGTGCCGTCGCTCGCTCCTATTATTCTAAATAAAACGAATAGTTAAAACAATCTGCACTCGACTCTTTTCTCAATCTCCTTATCCTCCAGCGGATCTACGGATTCGCGTTACACACCGCTTCTCGCTCATCTCTGAGCGTTTCTTAAGATTCGGGCGATCTCGTCGAGATCGACTTCCGAACATATTTTTATAAAATTAACAATCGCGTTTTAAAATTATACGCACAATTTCATTAAATCCTAGTGAAAGTAATTCTTCGAATACAATATTGAAATATACATCTAAAAATGTTAAATCCTTTATTTGCGTTTGTACATTGCGTTCAATTTCTTGAAAATTACCGATAACTATGAGTTTTATAATTTCACGATCTATGTAAGCTGATGGGAGTTTCAATTCTATCTCGTTCATTAAGTAATTGGCACAGGTGTTGACGGTGTCGGCGATGCAAACTAGCTGAGACAAATGTGCATCCACACATCTCGCAATATTTTCCAGGCCTAGGAAAGTAGCTTTCTGCATCACGATAGCGATGTTCTGCGTTTTTCGCTTCTTCAAAGGCGGCTGCGCTTGCTCCTCCGCTTCACCATTACTCGCAGATTGTTCTGCATTTTCCTTGTAAGTCACTATCACAGCCCTCGACCCGTAAGCGGTGGTGAATCCGATGGAAATATTGTTGATGATAATCGGACTTGGCCTAGTTTTTTTATTTTCGCTCAAGTACAGCCTCATCTGTTCCATGCTGCTTTGAAACTGCTGCCAGCTGTCCATATCGAAGCAGATTCCATCGATATAATTGCCAGTTAATTTAACAATCGGCCCAAAGCAATCTTCGTTTGTCGCTTGCAACCCCACATGTAACTTCTTAGTGCAGGATGAATTAAGACCATACGTTGTCGATAGTAATAAATAACGCTGTTCGTTTCTTCTATCGATGTCGATCTTGTTGTCCGATTTGCTAATATCGCAAACGTGTGTAGATTTAACAAAATCGGTTAGATTCTTCTGATCACTGGAAACTTCTTTCGTGGCAGCCATTGTTATCACTTTCGAATAAAACTGGGTGAATACTAGTCACAACAACGACAAATTCCTGTATCGAAGCCGAAAGGAAGATTTTCGTACGAGCAAACTCAAATGAATAAGAATTCGCATCTTCTCGTGCTGCTTATATATCGAAATATAAAGAAAAGTGGGGGAAAAGTTTGCGCAGACAGTCAAATAACAGGAAAAATCATGATTTTTCACGTTCAAACTTGTTCATCACGCTAAAAACTACGTGAAAACATCTAGAAACATCTAGAAATTAGATTCGTTACAAGGAAAAAATTTTTCTCTAAACTTTTTCTCTAAATACAATTACAATATGTTACAAAGCGTAAATAAAAGCTTAGCAGCCGCATAATAAATTTTTATAGCTTATATTGTTAAGAGAAAAATGTTATAAAGGACGAATTTTTAATTGACATAATCCTAGCCCTTCTACGAAAATTTTAAAAGATTTTCACAACAAAGTCTTTACTTTGACACCTCTATAATAAAAACACCTAAGCAATAAAACTATTGCATGCAATGCCTGCATATCGTAATAAAAATAAGAAACTATTTTTTCTTTTTGTCCGTTTTTTCACGGAAGAAAGGAGAAATTTTAACTCTTTCGGGGGTATTCCTTTTTGGAAAAAAGAGGGGATATGAGTAAATAAATCCTTCGTGGCGTAGTAGAAAAATTATTTCTGAATTCGCCATCGATCGAAGCAACGCGTGTCTTTCCGCGAAAAGTGTTATATTTATCGTGAAAAGTGATAACGTGAGTGAGCGTTGATAAAAATGCCTGGACTCAAAGAAGTATTATGCAAATGCATAATTATAGGCTCAAATTTGTCGTCTACGTTAAACAGGGAACGATATTTATCCGCGTTATGGGATGAGTCGTCGGAAATCAATTACGCTGTTTTTCGATCTTTTGCGTGGGCCTGCTCGAACACTGTACTAGCAGTGTTATAGAGGCTAGGTTATTTCGCCGATTATGCTGAATTGCTGCATATCGCGGGTGAAATAATAGAAATGCAGGAGACATTCGAACATGAGGAGGACGATGCAGGAGATCTTATAAAATTCCTGTTATCTAAACATCGAGAAAACCTCTTAAATGGCAAGCAAAATGTTTTATTTATATTAGGGAGAGTGTAATGTAATCGAATACGAGAGACTTTGATTAATTTAAATTTACAAATTTATCATAATCTGTAGATCGGATCACCCCGGCGAATAGCGTACAAGAGGCTCGCACTCAGACACGAAAACGCAGGGATGAAGAAGAGCTTGAAACGAGTTCTACACGTAAGTTTTGTATAAAAATAAAATATTAATCTTTATAAAAATTTATCATTATTGATAAAAAATATTAAATTATAGGAAGAACCCGATTTGATGAAAATTCTCGCGAGGCTGATATTACGTTAGCACCAAGTGAGACAAAATTTTAAGTAAATAAAAATAATTTAGTTATAATTCTTATTTTATTTATAGTTTTTCTTTTTGCTTTTGACAGTGCAGAGAGGTGGTGGGTGAAATAAAGAAGCGGCTCATGTAGAACAAAAGTCGCAGCCTCATAATAACGAGAAAGCAACAGCGGAGGAGGAAAATGAAGAGGAAGTCGGCGCTGAAGATAGCTGTAATCCTTCGCCGGAGACAGAAGAGGCCGAAGAAGCGGAGCAACAACGACAACAACAGCATCATCAACAACAGCCTCTTCAGGTTGGACATATTAATTTTAACTATATAGATTTATTAGCGGAAAGTACACGACGGTTCCGGAGATTCGGCATAATCGGAAGAGAAGCGAGTTTCGCGATTCGACCGTTGCTTGAAGGCGGTGATATTTATCGTTTGTTAGAAAACGCGTTCCGTGAAATTCACGCGTATGCGGTAAATTCATGCGAACCTGGTGATTATGTGGGGTTGTCTTTTCATTCTGCGGATTTATCTCATGGACCTGCCGGATTATCTTTTCGTCCTGCGCGTGACTTGACGTATGAAGATATTTGGGGAATTGTGAGTTCGGTAGCGCAGAGCGCGGGAGGTCTCGATATTGCGGAACGCTTCGATATTCGAGTTTTTAACGTTACGGTTCCTTCAGGGCGGGGACGTGTGAAATTAACACGCGAAGATATTGCGAAGCGTTCGATACTAACAATAAAAAATTCCGACAATTTATGTTTTCCCCGGGCTCTTGTTGTAGCGAAAATTTATTGCGAACGCGGTAATTTACGTACGGGAGAATTGCATGAAAAATGGAATGATGTAAGATGCACGCAATCCCCGTTTCAACGGGAACTCGCGTTACAATTAGCACGGGATGTTGGTGTTACGATACCTGAAGAGGGTTGCGGAATTCGAGAAATCGAACGCTTCCAACGTTATCTCGCCGCTGACAATATCGCGATAGTTGTATATAATTTTAGTACTTTCGGTCGCGGAGAAAAACCTATGTACGACGGAACCGCAATACTCGCTTCTCTCGGACGGAGCTCGCGACATTACAATCCTATTTTAAATTTAAAAGCAGCCGCTGGTTCTCGTAATTATTGTACGTTGTGTAATGTAAGTTTTCGGGACGAGATAGGTCATCGGTGTTTGAATAAATGTGCGCGCTGTTTCGCAGAGCCGGCATGCTCCGATTCTGTTGTGCCTGTGAAATGCGATTCATGTAATCGAGCGTTTTACGGTGCAAAATGTTTCGAACGACACCGTAGTAAAAAATCGTATAACGGTAGATCGCTCGCGAGTGTTTGTAATGTCGTGAGATTTTGCAATGAATGCGGATGCGCGGTTAAAACGAATGCGAAACACGAATGCGGCAATTCTTACTGTAGCTATGTCGGACACAGCAATCTCGAAATCATTTGTGTCATATGCAACTTCTTCATAATGGGGTTAGTTCCTCTACCGAACCGTCCTCGTCAACGACGACGACTACGTTGATATCGGATACGCGAGGAACAACAAAGAGTAAAGAAACTGTTGGTGAAGAGGTAAACGAGCGCAAAAAAGGTTTCGTGGCATTTATATTTTATGATTTCGAAACGCGGCAAGACGAGACGCTCGAAGGTACGATGAACGTGAAAAAACATGTACCTACCCTCTGCGTGGCGCAACAGATTTGCGAAGTGTGCGCGCAGGAAAACGACATGTCCGTGCGATGCCGTTGGTGCGGGATACGCGAATTCATATTCAGACATGACCCAGTGAAACAATTTGCCGAATTCGCAACGCGAAGGACGAAACGTTTCAACCAGATCATATGCATAGCACATAATGCGAAAGCGTTCGACGCGCAGTTTATTCTTCAATACATCGTAGAAAATCGGAATGATTTAGAGCCGAAAATAATTTTGAGCGGCACAAAAATTGTAATATTATTAGCAGGAAATACAAAATTCATCGACAGTGCTAATTATATGCCAATGCGATTATCTGAATTACCAATGCGATTATCTGAAAGCTTTTGGCCTAGGGGACTCTGTGGATAAAGGCACTTTTCCGCATTTATTTAACACTGCCGAAAATCAAACGTATGTCGGACCGTTACCAGACGCGAAATATTATTCTCCTGAAAACATGAAGGCAACGGAACGCGAACGCTTTCTCGCATGGCATACGGACATGACGCGAAAAAACACCGTATTCGACTTTCAACAAGAAATTGTTCGCTATTGTCGTACCGATGTAGACATTCTTCGACGCGCGTGTATAGCATTTAGAAAAATTTTTATAAATCGCGGCAACGTATGCCCGTTCGAGGAATGCACCACTATTGTCTCGACGTGTATGACAGTTTTCCGTAAAAACTTTTTACGCGAAAAGGAAATAGATATTATTCCTTCCGGTGGATATAGAAAAGCGAGCAATTATTCGCGTAAAGCTCTACAATTGCTGGTATGGATGAAGCGCGAAATCGGGCATCCTATAAACCATGCGGGGCGTGCGCGTGAATATCGCACGATTGATGGCACGCTCGTCGACGGATATTATGAAACGACCGATGTTGAGACGACACAGCGTCACATTTTACAATTTCACGGATGCTTTTGGCACGGGTGTCCGACTTGCTTTCCTTCGAATCGCGATAGAGCGCTTTCTTCGGATCATGGAGATACGATTGCTTCGCGATACGAGCGAACTCTCGCGATCTCGTGGCGCCTTCGACAACGGGGGTACATGGTGACGGAAAAATGGGAATGCGTTTTTGATCGGGATATGCTCGAGAATCGCGAAATGCGAGAATATCTCGAAAACCATCCGCTGGTGGAAACACCACCGCTCGACCCTCGCGATGCATTTTTCGGGGGCCGTACGGGAAATATCGTGACTCGATACGAAGTTACGGGTGCAGAGAAAATACATTACGTAGACGTATGCTCTTTATACCCGTATGTATTGAAGACAGGCGCTTTCCCGATCGGACATCCAGATATTTATGTCGGCGAAGAATGCGCCTCTTTAATCGGAATAGCTCCAAATTACAATTTTGATTCGCTCGAAGGTCTCATACGCTGTACCGTGCTTCCTCCTCGCAACCTCTTTCACCCTGTACTTCCGTATCGCGCGCGCGGAAAATTGCTTTTCGCCTTATGTCGTAGTTGTTGCGAAACATTTGCGCAGACATCCTGCACGCACGACAACATTAATGAGCGCGAATTCGAGGGTACATGGGTGTCGTGCGAATTACGAAAGGCAGTCGAAAAGGGTTATCTCGTGACGGCAGTAAGCGAGATTTGGCAATATAAAGTTTGCCAATTCGATCGCGCATCGCGACAAGGCGGTTTGTTCGCCGAATATATAAACACATTCTTACAATTAAAACAAGAAGCAAGCGGATGGCCGGGGGAATGCGGTGACGACGATGACGCTAAAGAACGATATCTGCGGGAGAACGAAAAAACCGAAGGTATTATTCTCGATAAGCATAACATCGCGCTGAACCCCGGTTTACGTTCGGTTGCAAAACTGTTTAAATTCATTTTGGGGAAAATTCGGCCAGCGGGCCAATTTGCCGAATACCGAGGTTGTGAGAACGCTGCAACGTTTTCTGACATTACTGACGAGCGCCGAGCATGAGATAACCAATATATTACCCGTGAACGACGAGGTAATATATGTTTCGTGGCGATTGCGACAAGAGGCCGTCACGCCCTCACCTATAACTAATGTTGCGATAGCGGCGTATACGACGGCTCAAGCGCGCTTAAAATTATATGAATATTTAGAACGCTTAGATCGACGCGTGTTATATTATGATACTGATTCGTGTATATACGTAAGCACAGGTAAACCGAATGAGTATGAACCGCATACGGGAAATTTTCTGGGTGACATGACGGACGATCTCGAAAGCTACGGTCGTGGTAGTTATATCGAGGCGTTCGTGTCCGGTGGCCCAAAATTTTATGCCTATGTTGTTCGTATGCCGGACGGGCGTACGCGTGAATGCTGTAAAGTAAAGGGCATAACCCTAAACTATGAAAACTCTCGGTTGGTTAATTTTAACAGCATTAAGAATTTATTGTTAAATAAAGAGAGAGCACAGGAAAATGAAAGGAACGGAGAAGAATTGCCGAAAACTTCGATAAATCTATCCTTTAGAGCAATTCGGCGTACCGCGTTTCACGAAATCGTAACACGCGACGAAACTAAAGTATGCGCGCCTGTATTACTAAAACGTAGATTTATCGATAGTCGAAATTCGCTACCGTATGGTTATGTATTTGAACAATGATTTTTCTATTTTTTCTCGACTATCTCTTTTATCGCTATATTATGTAATATAATTTCGTACTTTTCGCAGCGGTGAAAATAATTTTTTTGTAAATAAATATTAAATTATATGTAAATTTTTCATTGTATATTATATCATATTTTCTCGATATATAAATAAAGATGTTTTTTATTTTAAAGCAACTGGGTGAAAATATTTTTCTTCCCTTCCTTTCTTCCCGGCGTCTCTGTGACGTCATAGCCTCTGCCCTAAGACTCCGCGTCAAACAGTCTCAGGTACCCTTATATATTTCAAGACCCTTTCTATCGTCTCCAGCGATGCTGTTACCGTATGTCTACCTGTGCAGCAGGGCTCGCCCGCTCGGACAAGCGTACCCGTACATGCACGCACGTGTTCGTTACCACTTCATAGCATCTAGTTTATTCTAGCGGTACCTTATCCAATTCTTCTCTTTTCAACAGGAAGGGTGGAAGAGGGTGGGCGATATATAGCGTATATCTCCCGGTTTTTCTCTAAGGGGGGCGATGGGGCGATGTTGTATACCGCACGATATCTTTCGGTTTTCCGTAAGGGGGAGGGGAGGCTGGGTGTCTTATGCCTAGACGCATCTCCAGTCTCGACGGTCGCCATTTTGTCGGTTGTCGTCACGTCTGCTTTCCGTCAGACATCTTGCCCGCTTTC
This sequence comes from Formica aserva, assembly GCA_037039905.1. NCBI lineage: Eukaryota > Metazoa > Arthropoda > Insecta > Hymenoptera > Formicidae > Formica > Formica aserva. Next base: position 20,655 of record JAXRKO010001136.1, read on the forward strand.
TCCCACGCACTATTTTTTGGCTCGTTTTTTCAACCCGTTTTAAATCGACGGAACCGACGGAACCAATCGGAGGACTGGGCACTATGGGGAGAACCAATCGGACCGTCAGGACCCCTATCTTGGCGGCGGACTACTCTCCACAAATACTACGTTTAACTTCTATTCTAATAAGTTTTCAGCTAGCCCCGCATACTAGGACCCTGTTTGGAGAGGTGGAGGATCCAGGTTCGAGTCCAAGCATGTTCACGCGACCGGAAAAAATAAAAAAATAAAAAAATAAAAAATTTAAAAGGAAAAATTTAAAGGGTAAACAATTTTTAAAAAATTAAAACGAAAAATTTAAAGGGAAAATTGTCTCGTAGACGTCCACGAGTCCCCTCCACTCTTTTTCTCCACAGACACCTTTAGGGGGGAGGGCCCCAGACAGTCACAGCAGGGGGCCAAGGGTCGGTGGTGGGGGTTTGTTTTGACGCACCATAGTGCCCACTATCTACTAGTATCAGAATGACGACCATGATAAAGATGGTGGCGAATGGTTTTATCTCAAACTGACCAGAGCCGAGTGAGAAGAGATAAAGCCAGATAATACCTCTGCACGTACGAGAAAGGCACTGAAACCACATGTTTGGGGAAATGTTATAGCTAATGCCTTTTGGCGGAGATACAATTTTCCGTGTGCATTTGTATTCAAATGGTCGTACGTATTCTATCAATCTGATGATAAGAAAAATCAATCTTATTTTTTAAAGATTAAAGGATCATGCACGAGTAAAAAATGTAAAAATATATTTTTAGGCATTGCTGACAAAGATCCAGGGACAGGTGATCTCCATTTGAGAATAAAAACTCGTGATACACGATAGGAATATCATGAAAATGTGAAAAGACCATTGAAGAGTAAAGAATGGAAAATCGTTGGAGAACAACTAAAAACTCAAAGTGCTACAATATTTCGCCGAAAACTTGCAAACGATAATATGGGATTTGGAGATGATGAGCCATATTTTCTACAATCGAATCAAGTCTACAGACAGGCTAAGATGAAGTATATCAATGAAGAACTTGGGATAAAACACCAGGACAGAAGAGATATCATCAAGTCAATTGAAA
>JAXRKO010001137.1:0-21743 GCA_037039905.1 Formica aserva
TTTGCATTCAATTTCTAATAATGAATATATTTTTAAACGACTAAGTTTGTTAAGGCTTACAGTATAAATACCTAGATTTGCAGAATCATAAGATGTCATAAAAAATGATTTTTTCTCGAGAAGCGTTTGCCCAATAATACAAATAATATTACTACATTATGTTATTTTGCATACTTTAACAATGTTATTATCAAATATTTGTGCATAACAATCAGCAGTGCTTGATTTGAAAGTACGGGATTTTAATTTTAATTCTTTATATTTACCTAAACAATTTGATAATAAGGATCCGTTATAGTGTTTTTTGGCGACAATACTGTTTTCAGAATAATTTTCTAATCTTGGAATATTTTTATATTCGGAAACACGACGTATTATTTGTTAAAGTGGTTTTTCTTTTTTTCTTATCATTTTTTTTTTAGTTGTATCATATAATTCCCGAACGAGAAAGCTGAAAATTCATTTAAATTGCCAAATCGTATAACATCCTCACGTATGTGTAACAAATTATGTACGTTATAAGAAACAAAATCTTGACCATAAATATTGATACTTGTTTCAACAAAGCATTTTATTAGATTTTTTGCTGTAATTCACCATATCTATTCTTTTGCAGAATTCGTTACTACACTGTCAAGAAATGATAATAATTATTTTTTGAAAGAATTTGTTTGAAAATTACAGGTCCTATATATAATAGCACAAGTTTAAATTCCGTTGCCTTGAAACGAGGACATTCTTCAAGCGATCTACCTTTACGTAGATATCCAATAGAAATATATTTATTTAAGTTTTTGATTTTATTTAAAATTGATTCTACTTATCCATATGAAAGCTTATATGGTTGTTTATCCAATATTCAACCATATCTTTCATGTGTAATCAATATTTTCATCACCCCCAGACAAATAAGATGCACGTAATCTAGTATAACATATTTGATCATATGAAAATTCGTCAAAATGGTTATCCCTTTGTGGTAATCTTCATCATGTTGTTGTCTAAATTCAACATCTGTCCTCTTTATAATATTTGTCTGTGGAAAGCACAATATATTATTAATCACACAACCTTCCACCTAGCATTTAGTGCAGCTATAATAACCGGTATGGTTTTTTATATTTAAAATATAAGATTTAGCGCGCATATCAGATACTATTACTTTTATTTAAAAATCATATTTTTGATTATTGATAAAAATTCCATTCGTGATCAAGTAAATTGCTTCATTTACAAATTCTATTAAATATTTATTCGGGTTTTCCGGTTTACCATTACCATGATACAGGGCTACCATTAAAACATATTTTTTCAAAACTGCAATAGATTTTATTTGAACTAATATTGGCCATAAACAATTTGAACTGCTTTTACTAATAGGCAAACCATCTATATTTACGGCTAATTCAAAAGATGTACAATTAGGAAGGAATATACCACATTGATTAATTATATTGATTGACTGTGCAATCCCAAAGTAATAAAAGGAGCCGGTGCTCATTTTTATAGAAATAAGATTGCTTGGAGTAAATAACATTGTTCTCAGATCTTTTGGTAAATTATGAAAGGTCAAATTATTTTCATTTCGGAGAGTTTCTAAAAATTTTTTAAAACTATTTTGAGTGATATTTTCCTCAAGGAACCATGATGCTAATTATTTTCGTAATGATATATTTTTATCTTTTTTTTTGGCACAAGTGGATAAATCATTATTATTATTCTTTATCATTCCCTATCATTATCAACGCTATTTAAAGATAACGTAGAATTATTTAAGAGAGATATATGATTTAAAAAACTTTCTTCGATATTGTTGACATGAAAATTTAATTCAGGGACATTTTCGCGAATCTCTTTACTTAATGATACATTGGTTGGCTGAAATCCAGGACTTTGTGTATCGATATTCACGTTATTTATATCTCCACCGATACACTTTATTGCTTGAACAAGTAATGTTGGTCGATTCAATTGGGTTAGTATGGCTTTGTAATTCAATTAAAACCAACGATGCTTTCACATTCGCCACATTCGCCAATTTTTCGATTGAAATGTCTCTTAGTCTCACACAGCACATAATAGCATTGGAATATTCTATATTCATACTGTGAATTGTGAATATACGTTATATATGTAATATACTAAGAACATTCCTATAACGTTTCTTGTAGTATATTATTTCTCGGATATTCTCAGGATATACTTTTGAGTTACGCAAATTTATTTATTAGCGGATATATTAATTTTATTTGTTAAAACATTGTTAAAACCCTGTGTACATGTTGATATATATGTACATGTTTTGTGTGTGTGCGCGCGCGTGCGCATAAAATCATTAGAATCATGAAGGTAAAAGACAAATTCAAAATTGTGAGTGTAAAAAGAATACTATAATTAATAATAAACAATAAAATACATATATATATTTATATATATATATATATATGTAAATTTAAATACAAATAGTAGCTTACACTGTACGACATGTGTTTTTCGAACAAATGATACATATTAATGATTAAACACAAACATAAGATTAATAGATATAATATTTAACACATATTTTTAAAAATTCCAGTCTATTTAAAAGAATAACAAAAGATTTATAATATTAATTTGTACTCTTTTCGTTTTTTGCTTTTTTTACAATACAATTGAATATAAAAATGTATCTTCATAATTGTATATTAAATAATATTGTAACTTAGAAATACAACTGAACACAAAATTTAATTTTAAAAATAATGTTTATCTATTGTAATATATAAAAACATAAATTTTTATTATGTTAAATATATTATACAGGGTGTCCCAAAGCACCCTTTACAACGCTCGTGAGCAGGTAGAGCACAGTAAACTGAACAGAAAAGTCCTGTACCATTTTGCAATTTTCGCAATAATTATTGAAATATTAATTAAAAAAGATTGGCGAATGAGCGCGCGTTTCGCGCGGCTAGACCGTGGGACGTACGCTCTAGGCGTGCCAGCGTTCGCAGTGTCGCACGGCAACGAAAAGTTTGGTGGCCCTGCGACGAGAGTCGGGGTACGCGCGAGCAGCGAGCGGCCATTAATAACAATTATTAAATGATTTAGATAAATAATGCTAATTAAATGCTTGCTTAACAATTACAAAAAGAATTAATTATTGAATAATAATATATTATTATTATTATTATTTTATTATGATTTTTAATTATTTTTTTACGTTTCGTGGAAAAAGAAACGATAAGAAAGATAAGAGAATTTGATGTTGCAATAATATACTTACAAAAGGAAACGATCGAGAATCAATTGTGAATTTACGATCCTTCATCAAGGTAGGATTCATAACTACGGTAAAACACAATAAAAAATTAAAATTGTAAATGCTGAAAATTAGATATCTATGAAAAAGAAACAAAGAATCTATCGTGTGAATTTACGCTTATAAGCTTTCGTTAATTTATTATTTACAATTACTATAGAAAACAATGTAATCGATTCCTATCGTTTTTTTTTGGTTCCTTCGTCAGGATTGCGACAAATGTTCATACAAAAATATTCGAATACGCATATCAAAAAATATAAAGCCTCCGCTAGTATAAAATAATAAACGTGTCCCGTTTCATGTATCGAAATAAAATATCTTATTTACCTCATGTATCGAAATAAGATATCTTAATCTTAATCAATACATGAGGTAACGATTATAACTTGTAATTGTTGTGCTCTGCTTGATGGTTCTACTTATATTTTCCCGAAATAAAATTATTTCGTGGCAAGAAAACGCTATCGTTTCCACACCACCTTGAGGTAGATAGCTTGGCGCGTTTTTTTTAAGTGGTTTCCCCAGTAGGCCTAATCCACTCTCAAAATTTAATGCAATAACTGTTCGAAGTGTCTTCCTCGTGCTTGTAAGCAGAGTTCGACTCTTCCAGTTATTTGTCGCGTCGCACGGTGCGCCATGTCCGGAGTAATACTATTAAAGGCCGCTAAAATAGCTTCGCGTACCTCATCTTCGGTACCATCACGATGGTGCTCGACTGAAGCTTTTACATAGCCCCAAAGAAAATAGTCGAGCACGTTCAAATCTGGCGACCGTGCCGGCCAAACAATAGGGCCACCTCGACCTATCCATCTGTCCGGAAAACGCGCGTCTAAAATTTCTCGTACTCGACGGGAATAATGTGCGGGAGCTCCATCGTGCTGAAAAATCAGCGTTTCTCGCGCGCAAAGAGGAACGTCCTCCAAAAGTTCCGGCAACTTGTTCTCAATGAACTCCGCGTACGTCTGTCCATTGAGATGTGGCGGAAGAAAATATGGGCCGATCTGAAAATCGCCAATAGATACATTACGAGGACAGTGCGGGAAACAAGATATTTTAATTTACAAATATATTTACCACTCTGTTCGCAATTACTCCTGCCCATACATTTATCGACCAGCGATATTGAAATGAGCACTGACGGATGGCGTGAGGATTCTCCTCTTGCCAGATTACGAAATTGCGAGAATTAAAGACGCCATTTGGTGTGAATGTGGATTCATCTGTCCACAAGATACGGTCGGGAAATAAAACGTTTCGCCGACACTGTGCGAGGAACCCTGCGCGTGTTTTATTAATGATTATCAAATGCTAAAAGTGCCGTGAATATCGAAGAAAAACTGAAATTAAAAAAATGAAAATACCTTCGCAGAAGTGGACGCGCTGTATTTCGTCTCGTGCAAGAAGTTGCTGTACACGTTGGTAATGGAATGGGTGCAACCCATTATTTCGTAAAATGCGATGCACCGTGGATCGTGGTATACCAAGTGCATGAGCAACACGGCGTATACTATTTTGCGGATTTTCTTCAAATGCACGCAGTACTTCCTCGTCATCATTAACGTGACGACGTACTGGTACATCAACACGGTTTTGATGTTGTGCCAGAAGAAATCCTGTTCGTTTTCCTCGTCGGACACAATCCGTAATTGTTACTCTTGACGGATGCCGCTCACGATTAGGAAATCGCTCTGCGTAAATGCGCTCCGCGGCACAACCATTTTCTCCGGCCATCCCATAACAGATAATCATATCTGTATACTCTTCCGCCGTATAATTCATTATTAAAGCACTTTAATAACACGTAAATGAAACGTATACGCCCACGCATACGTGTAAAAACATGAGAAACAAAAAAAACAATTGAAAATCGAAAACATTGTCCGTGCTGTCCTCACAAAAGCATTTGAATCAAAAACTGCTGGTCGATAAAGGTTTAACAAGTGTCGATAAAAGTCGATAAATGTATGGGCAGGAATAATTGCGATGTACCAGTACGTCGTCACGTTAATGACGACGAGGAAGTATTGCGTGCATTTGAAGAAAATCCGCAAAATAGTATACGCCGTGTTCCTCATGCACTTGGTATATCGCGATCCATGGTGCATTGCATTTTACGAAATAATGGGTTGCACCCATTCCATTACCAACGTGTACAGCAACTTCTTGCACGAGACGAAATACAGCGCGTCCACTTCTGCGAAGGTATTTTTATTTTTTTAATTTCAGTTTTTCTTCGATATTCACGGCACTTTTAGTATTTGATAATCATTAATAAAACACGCGCAGGGTTTATCGCACAGTGTCGGCGAAACGTTTCATTTCCCGACCGTATCTTATGGACAGATGAGTCCACATTCACACCAAATGGCGTCTTTAATTCTCGCAATTTCGTGATCTGGCAAGAGGAGAATCCTCACGCCATCCGTCAGTGCTCATTTCAATATTGCTGGTCGATAAATGTATGGGCAGGAGTAATTGCAAACAGAGTGGTAAATATTTTTGTAAATTAAAATATATTTTTTTCCGCACTGTCCTCGTAATGTATCTATTGGCGATTTTCAGATCGGCCCATATTTCCTTCCGCCACATTTCAATGGACAGACGTACGCGGAGTTCATTGAGAACAAGTTGCCGGAACTTTTGGAGGATGTTCCTCTTTGCGCGCGAGAAAAGCTGATTTTTCAACACGATGGAGCTCCCGCACATTATTCTCGTCGAGTATGAGAAATTTTAGACGCGCGTTTTCCGGACAAATGGATAGGTCGAGATGCCCCTATCGTTTGGCCGGCACGGTCGCCAGATTTGAACGTGCTAGACTATTTTCTTTGGGGCTATGTAAAAGCTTCAGTCGAGCACCATCGTGATGGTACCGAAGATGAGGTACGCGAAGCTATTTTAGCGGCCTTTAATAGTATTACGTCGGACATGGCGCACCGTGCGACGCGACAAATAACTGGAAGAGTCGAACTCTGCTTACAAGCACGAGGAAGACACTTCAAACAGTTATTGCATTAAATTTTGAGAATGGATTAGGCCTACTAGGGAAACCACTTAAAAAAAACGCGCCAAGCTATCTACCTCAAGGTGGTGTGGAAACGATAGCGTTTCCTTGCCACAAAATAATTTTATTTCGGGAAAATATAAGTAGAACCATCTCAAGCAGAGCACAACGATTACAAGTTATAATCGTTACCTCATGTATCGAAATAAGATATCTTATTTCGATACATGAGGTAAATAAGATATTTTATTTCAATACATGAAGCGGGAAACGTTTATTATTTTATACTAGCGGAGGCTTTATATTTTTTGATATGCGTATTCGAATATTTTTGTATGAACATTTGTCGCAATCCTGACAAAGGAACCAAAAAAAACGATAGGAATCGATTACATTGTTTTCTATAGTAATTGTAAATAATAAATTAACGAAAGCTTATAAGCGTAAATTCACACGATAGATTCTTTGTTTCTTTTTCATAGATATCTAATTTTCAGCATTCACAATTTTAATTTTTTATTGTGTTTTACCGTAGTTATGAATCCTACCTTGATGAAGGATCGTAAATTCACAATTGATTCTCGATCGTTTCCTTTTGTAAGTATATTATTGCAGCATCAAATTTTCTTATCTTTCTTATCGTTTCTTTTTCCACGAAACGTAAAAAAATAATTAAAAATCATAATAAAATAATAATAATAATAATATATTATTATTCAATAATTAATTCTTTTTGTAATTGTTAAGCAAGCATTTAATTAGCATTATTTATCTAAATCATTTAATAATTGTTATTAATGGCCGCTCGCTGCTCGCGCGTACCCCGACTCTCGTCGCAGGGCCACCAAACTTTTCGTTGCCGTGCGACACTGCGAAGCTCGCCGCTGGCACGCCTAGAGCGTACATCCCACGGTCTAGCCGCGCGAAACGCGCGCTCATTCGCCAATCTTTTTTAATTAATATTTCAATAATTATTGCGAAAATTGCAAAATGGTACAGGACTTTTCTGTTCAGTTTACTGTGCTCTACCTGCTCACGAGCGTTGTAAAGGGTGCTTTGGGACATCCTGTATACACACGTGTGTGTGATTCCAGAATGGATTAAAACTAAAGATATATTTTTTTATTCATATATATATCACATTATTGTAATTATATAATCATTGCAACATTGCAATATAAATAAAAAATTTAAACAAAAAACTGCAAAACTTTTAAGGAAATTAAATATTGACATAAAAAAACCCATAATTATTTAAACAATAAGAAAATTAGATAACATCTACAAATTAAATTGCTCAAGTTAATGATTTATAGAATATATAAAACAAAAAATAGATTAAATCATATATACTGAAATAATATATAATAATAATACTTTGATATTATGCATGTTGCCATTGTTAATGAGTCAATTTTCAGTTGTTTCAACTTCTTCAGAAGCTATATTTCTATCTTTATTTTTATTGTTAAAGCGATCTTTGCATCTTACCAGCCACGCTTTTATAAAATATATTATTTCTGAGTCTGTACACTCTTGAGTCTTCTTGTTAAGTCGTACTGCAGCTGTAAATATTTTTACAAAATATTAAAAAATATATATATGTATATATTTCAAACATATATTACATAGAATATATAAATACATAAAACTAAGTTATATGTGAACATACATAATTATATCCAGATTGCTTTGTTTTCTTTATTAATCTTACATAATTTAAAGCTTTTTATATTAACTGAATTTTTATATAAACTAAACTTGAATTAAAATTAGAGCCACATATATTAATGCTAAATATGAGATATAAATATGTGCCGATAAATAAAGGATATCAAAACATGTGTGTTACGATGCTCGAAACGTGTTATGATGCTCGAAAATATGTTATGCTCGAGACAAAAATCTATTTTATATAAAAGATATTTATGATATTATACGACATTTTTTTATTACGCACACACATGTGTGACTAATAGATATTAAAGATATAAAAACTCTATACCGAATTTATAATAATCTCTATTCTTAAGAGAATTATAACATGTATTATATAAGAGAATAAGAGAAAGGCTTTAATAAAAATAATTTGATTAACTTACAAAGAATAATAGGTGCCATAGCTAAATTTTTGAAAACTTTCTTTTTTTTGGCTCCTTCCCATGAATAGGACATGCCAACTTCATTCGTAAAAATATGATACATTATCCTTCGTACAACTTCTTTTACAGTCTTCTTTACATCCTCCAATACGACTTAAATTTTGAGCCTAATAAAAAGATCATTATTTAATTATTTATTTATATTATTCAACATAGTATCATTTTTACAGATCTTTTTAAATATAGAAAAAAGTTAAATATAGACAATATTTTTAATGTACAATTATAAAATTAAAAATATTCAAATATGATATAATTATTAATTTTTTGACACTACTGCATTTTTTTTTTAGTAGAAAGAAATTTTAATTTCTCTTACCAATATTGTTTTATTCTCGTTAGAACTCATTAACCAATTTTCTAATTCAGTCAAAGAATTATGATTTACTGGAAACGATTGGATAATATCGGGAACATTATTACGTAGAAATGATTTTTGTGATTTATCTGCTTTATCTTTCAGTAGAGCATTAATAATTTCAGAAATATCATCAATTTTCAAACTGATAATGTGCAACTCTCTCAAAACTCGTTTCTCAAATGCTAAAATAAATATCATTATATTAATATATAGCAATATTTTTTTCCGGGATCTATATAATTTCGAGATTCTATTTATTATAGTATAATAAATTATTAAATATCAAATATACGAAATATACCTTTCTCACTAATATTTGGTTCGAAATTCGAATCAAGTTTATGATGTACCAATGCAATTTTTACTGTAGTGTTATTAGAAGTAGAAGTAGTAGTATCAGAAGTAATATTAGTAATATCTCTGAACTGATTATTTTTATCAGTATTATTTTCTACTCTCATTCCTAGAAGAAAAATGTAAATTAAATATATCTTTTTTCGCTTATAATTATATACTTTTAGATTAATAGCTGCTACAAATATTAAGTTAAAGTATATCAAGAAAAAGTGCAAATAGAATTTTAAAGTTGTTTTATGTATTTTTTTAATATTAATTATCTTTATTATAAATATTTTCCTAAAAATGTTTTTAATGTATTTTTTATTACAAAACGTGAATAATATTATAATATTATACAATTATTTTATTTTTTACTTACTATCGCTTGATTCAATTTGTTCAGTTGGGATATCAGGGTACATTACATCATCTGAAGATATTTCTGTTTCAGAGGATGATGCGGGTTCACTATCAGATTTGTTATAGCGTTTTCTAATTTTCTTCCTATTACGCTTACATTTATCTTTTAATGCTTTATTATTGGAGGAAAGATTAGTTGTATCTCTTGCTTTGTTAGCTTTCTGTTGCGCTATTTTATAGTTGTCTATAAAAAAACATATTTTAAATAAATAAGTTATAATTCAGTTAAAATTAATTATAAAAATAATAAATTTATGCAGTCTGTGTTTCTATAGTTAAAAATAAATTATCAAAATAGGAACGATGAATATGATTTTTATTTATGTAATATAGTTGCTACATACAAATATATATAAAGAATTTGCAAAATATAATATTGTGTATATATATATATATATATATATATATATATATATATATATATATATATACAGGGTGCGGCATTTATAGTGACGCGGGCATATTTTTCGGAAACGAAGTGAGATATCAAAAAATATTTTAGACAAAAGTTGCATGGTTTTGAGGGGGCCACATGATAAAAATATGGATTTGACCTTGAGTGACCTTTTCAAGGTGAGGTCAATATGGTCGATGTTTTCTTAAATGGAACCCCTCATTTTTTATTACATATTCTTGTAGCTTATCTCGAGAGCTTTTCAAAACACTATATTAAAGTATTTTTTCATTAAGTATTTTTTGAGGTATTTTATATCTTAATCTGACATATTTTGATATAAAAATTAAAATATCTCGTAAAATATTTAGTTTTCGATAATCTTACCGTAATACTTTTATGTACAGAATAATGAGACAAATCAATTAGTGTAAAAAACAACAAATAATTGTTTTAAAAAATACATTGTAAATAATTACATACTTTTTCTTAAAAACAATTATTTTTTTTGATACTAATTGATTTGTCTCATTATTCTGTACATAAAAGTATTACGGTAAGATTATCGAAAACTAAATATTTTACGAGATATTTTAATTTTTATATCAAAATATGTCAGATTAAGATATAAAATAACTCAAAAAATACTTAATGAAAAAATACTTTAATATAGTGTTTTGAAAAGCTCTCGAGATAAGCTACAAGAATATGTAATAAAAAATGAGGGGTTCCATTTAAGAAAACATCGACCATATTGACCTCACCTTGAAAAGGTCACTGAAGGTCAAATCCATATTTTTATCATGTGGCCCCCTCAAAACCATGCAACTTTTGTCTAAAATATTTTTTGATATCTCACTTCGTTTCCGAAAAATATGCCCGCGTCACTATAAATGCCTCACCCTGTATATATATATATATATATATATATATACAGGGTGTCTCACAACCTCCGTACAATATTTTGATAGCGTATTCTAGAGGCAAAATGGAGTAAAAAATCTTAATACAGAAATATCGAGGCTACAATAGTTTTTGAGTTATAAATGATCAAAGTTTGTCAATAATATTGCGTAGAATTCGCGTCCTCAGGTTCATAACTACATTTACACACATACTGATCTGTCATCTGTTATTGCTGACAGATAAAATAAATAAATTGATTTCCACAAAACTTCTCCGCGCGATCAAAACAAAAAACTTCGTTTCTTAAATGTGTGAAAATATTAAGTTTATATTTTTATTTAAATATAATAATTAATCAACCATTTAAATTATTATTTAAGAAAAAATTAAATATTTTACGTACAACATTTATAGTTTGTTAATATCACCTGACTGCCGTACATAGTATTCATACACATAAGAAACAATAAAATCAGCTGTGCAGTAAAAATCAATATTACCTGATTTGTAAAATCAATAACAGATGACAGATCAGTATGCGTGTATGTGTAATTACGGATCTGAGCGCGCGAGCTCTACGCGATATCATTGGCAAACTTTGATCGCTTAAAACTCAAGAACTATTGCAGCCTCAAAATTTTTGTATTAGAATTTTTGACTCTATTTTAGTTCTAGAATACACTATTAAAGTATTGTACGAAGATTGTGAGATACCCTGTATATATATATATATATATATATATATATATATATTTATGTTGCGTAGTTTAGCTGGACCATTTTTTGATTGAAACGTATTTTAGCGGTACCATTGGCTCTTAGCTGGACGGTCTTTGTAATACTTTTCATGTTCCGTATCTTATCAGGACCGTCCAGATAAAACCAATGTGAATGTATCGTATTTTGTCGGGACCACATAAAATGTCATGTCCTTCTAATATACGGTCCATGTATTTTAGTAATTCTTTTGATGCAACGTACTTTATCGGGACCATAGCACAAACACTAGCGTAATAACTTATATACATAAAGAATATACGTTCGCAATGGACGAAATGCAAAAGTGTATAATAGATGCAAAGATAAGTACTGCGTCCTTAATAATAGCATATCTACTCTGCACAATGATGTATTTTATATCAAATTTAGTAAATTATATTATATTATCATCATAGAAACATTATTAACCGTTTGAAAGAAATAGATATTGCAAAAAGAAAGATCTTCTTCAATAAATAAAATAATTGCTTTAGTAAATGTTGATTATTTTATAATATTTCATAAAATATAGCGAAGACAAAAATTGATTATTCTTCTTACGGTCATGGAATTATCGATTGTGATTGGTTAATTTTCTTACTACTTATGTTTCTCTATGTGCCAAAATCGATTAATTCTAATAGCGCAGAATACGGGTAATATAGTGCTTCTTGAATCACCTTTATATAATTTGCAATTGGCAAGACATAAGCGTTCAATGGAAAGTGAGAATATTTTAACGCGCCAAGACGCGCGGTTAATGCCAGGCCAGTTTTGTTACCGACTATACCATCTATCAGATTATTGCGTAATTTGCAGGATTGGCGACACGAACATCACTGTCTTTTGTTAATACTTCGAGATATTTGCTATCAGCCGGTTTCAAAGTGTTTAATGTGTGAAAATGCGTTGCCGCGCAAATCGTGATCTTAAGAATAAAATAGGCCAGAATAGCCGCCTCGGTAATGCAAGTATTTTTATTGATGATATGTAATTGCATAAATTCAATAGCATGAGTTATATTTATCATCGTTTTGAATAATTATAAAGTCATTAGCGGTTCCCGAGATATAAGCAGTAAATGCAAACGGAGTCGATGAATCTGGTGGTTACGTCTCAACTTATACCCGCAATCTCATATTAATAATCGGATATATATTTTGACCAACATTAGACTCGTGTTATCTCAACAACACAAAGTACCGGCAACACAATGTATTTTATATAAAATTTTATCTTTAGTGGTTCCTGAGATATAAGCGTATAACGAAAATGAGAATTTGTCCGGTTATCGACGCGCACAATTTATGCGGGCTATCAACAATCAGTGATCTATTGCTTGCACGAACAAAATCGAGTAATTCTAATAGCACAGAATACAAGCAATGCAGTGCTTTTTGAATCATCTTTATATCATTTGCGGTTGACCAGATATAAGCGTTTAATGAAAATAAGAATTTGTCCGGCGCTCGCGTTCGCACGCTTCACGCGCGCTGCCTTATAATAATCGCAGATATATTACAGGTACAAATAAAATCGTAATTTCAATAGCTCAGATTACAACGCAATGTTTTTTGAATAATATTTTTATCATCAGCGGTTACCTTGATATAAGCGACAAATGTAAAGTGAAAATATTTTGACGCTAAGGGTGCCATTACATAAAGCGCGGAAACGCGGATTAGCGTGACGCGGAACGAGAAGGGAACCAATCGCAAGCATAACAAAAATTGCAGAATGCTCGCGATTGGTTTCACTCTCGTTCCGCGTTACGCTAATCCGCGTTTCCGCGCTCCATGTAATGGCACCTTAAAACGCGCGGTTAATGCTAGTGTCAGGCCAAATTTGTCCACAACTGTATGTACACACATCATCCTCAGTAGTCATTTCCTTTGACCAATTAGAAATTTGCCTAAGATACAAGAAGCAATATGGCTTCTCTCATGATGTAAGAAGATTTTCTTCCACATGATGTAACAGAACAGGTTAACTGTCACCTGAAGACGATGCAAATGCTGTTTAATATTATTATATAGCATTTTATAATAAACTTAAGACGATTTTAAATATAAGATCGTGTCAGGAACATTGTTTTTATAATTTGCAATACAAATAATAATTATTTCTATATATTTCCTTATTAATAATGTTTTTCAATTTCTTATTCACAGCATTTAATCTTCCTTTGCTACTTAATTAGCGTAGAAATTGTTTTTTTATTATCAGTTTATTATGTATTACATATTTTTATTAATTTACAAAGTTTCATATTATATTTACAAATTTTTTAATTTTGTTTTCATTTTTGTCATAGACAGTGACTAATGCTACATTTAAAGTGTCGCTACATTCTGGACAAAAATTTTGATTGGTTGTCCTATTCTTCAATGCCATTATGCGTATACCTAGGCCGCATTCCAAAATTCATTGCTAGTACTGGAAATCTATAGTTCACGTTACGTATATTATATATTTTCAGTACTAGCAGTTAGGGTTATATATAAGAAAATTAGGTCATTATATTTAGTGCCGGTCTACAATAGATGATTTAAGATTTAGCCTTTGTTTTAAGAGAAAAATTACATCGATCCTAGCCTCAAGCTCTAAGCTTTAAAAGATGGGAGTTGGCCAACTCGCTTAGGGCTTAGAGATTAGGGCTTAAGGCAGCGCGAAAAATGTTTAAGGCCGGAAATACGTCACAGTTTAGAGGTTAAGTCATAAGGCTTAGGGCTTAAATCGCCTATTGTAGACCGGCACTTAATGTATGTATCTACTTGTGCAACCCATGATGCATTGCGAAAAGCCGCGAGAGTCAATAATATAGTTTACCTTATTTAGCATCTCTTTTTAATATTTAGCATCTCTTTTCAATAGCGATTGCGCACAATCGATTCTTTGCATTGTATTATGGATTGCGAAAGACTTATGACTTAACCTTCTTATATATAACCTTACTAGCAGTGAATTTCGGAACATGGCTCTAACCGTTGAGGGACATCTTTCATGCCAGTGACCAATGACAGTGCGTAGTGCGTGTACAATCATCGGATCATTCGAACGCAATGCAACAGGCCATATCGTGACGCAAGACGCAATTAGTAACTTAGCAAATTAGTAACGGTCATTTATGCAATCTTTGTTGAAAATCATATGAAGGTAAATCTAATAATTAGATACGACTTTAATAAATTTCAGTATATGAAATAGATGTTATAAAATAATGCTCGGTACTATTTTCTAATGTAACAGAGAGAGGTGCGTATATGAAAAAAAGAAGAACATAGATATTGCCACGTATATCGTATTATGTATTAACAAACATACGCAATGTTTGCGCTCGTGTTATTCAACGACGGGATTTATCATATTTGTAAATCAAAAACCATTATAAAACATGGAAACAAATGTGTGGCAAAATATAAAAATATCAAGTATACTTGTCGAGTCATAGCGCAACATAGTAAGTATATGCATATAATAATACTTATGTACAATACATATATATATATATGAATACATTTTATATATAATTTCTAATTATGTACATGTAGTATATAACCCATTCAACACACACAATATCGATCCTATATATTTTTAAAAGGTTTAGAGATGGCCAATTGAACTATAATATCTTTGATTTGTTGTGTCGAGCACTAATTTAATTATTATATTTTAAAATCTTTATTCTACTTTCTATTGTAGAAAATATTACTATACTTAATAATATTAAGCATTCTTTAGCTAACAACGTACCTAAAATAATATTACAACGTACTTTGCCAAACGTACATGTAGTATATAATCCATTCAACACACACAGTATTAATCCTATATATTTTTAAAAGGTTTAGAAATGGCCAATTGAACTATTATATCTTTGATTTGTTGTGTCGAACATTAATTTAATTATTATATTTTAAAATCTTTATTCTACTTTCTATTGTAGAAAATATTACTGTACTTAATGATATTAAGCATTCTTTAGCTAACAACGTACCTAAAATAATATTACAACGTACTTTGCCAAATGTGCACGAGAAACAAAACTTGCTTCAAAACCAGAATCAAAATGGTAAGATGGTTAATTCATTTGTATTATTATTTATTTAATTTATTATTTTATGTTGCTGCAAATTATATTGCTAATCGTCTCATATTTAAATAAAATTTATATTTCTTAATTTAATTGAAATGCTTTCGTATTTAATTAATAATTAATTATACAAATAAATGTGGTCATATTTTCTTATTTATTAGTACAAAATCTATAATTTTTGTGACATTTAACATCTATTTTTGTTCTTCCTAGCATATCTTAATAGTAATAATACTATGCAAGACAACATTTCAAAAAGTATTTATGATGAGGATCCATCTTATGTACCAAACAATTCATCCGATGAAAGTTTTATTCAACCTGTGATAGATCAGGCAACAAATTCTGTTGCTAAACAAAATAGCTCAGCAATTTCTAGTCGATTACATATATCACGTCATATAACGTCACTAAATGTATCAGACAGAAGTGCCCAGGATGACGTTGGAAATCTCAATGAAGGTTAGACAAGAAATTTATTTTTCATAAAGCATTGAATTGTGCAGTTTGTGCAGAAAATTAAGTAGAGAGACTAAAAGAGAGTTCGTTTTTACAAAGATCTAAATAAATCTAAATTAATCAAGATCAATATAAAACAGTACAAATGTTCTGACATTAACAATAATCGCCAATAATATAAAATAATCTTTAAAAATTTGATATTTGAAATGACCAATAAATGTTACAAGTATATAGTTATAAAGGACAAACTTAAAAAATAGTAATTTAACTTAAACGAGTATAAACTTTTAAGGCCAATACATATCGACATGTACATACAAATACTTGTAGAAATATATTAGATATATTACATGTTATATTTTTATACTCTTGTAACATTTATAAAAAAAGGCGCCAAGTGCACGCGCACAAGCGCCTTTCGCTATAAAAAAAACGTATATAAAATAGTGTTATTTTAATACAAAAACACTGTCATATTTAAATTAAAAACCTTTTACAAAACTTTTACAAAATAGTTGTTTTAATTTTCTACAAAAATAGTGATACAAAAATATTGCGCCAATTAATAAAAATTTATATTACAAAATTCATTTATTATTATTTCTGATATTAAAAATTGGATTGTGATCAAAATAGTGGAATATATTTAAGTGAAAAAAATTTTTAATTAAAAAAATTAATTTAAGTATAAAATAACTTTTTAATTAGAGAAAAACTTGGCGCTGCTAAATTAATTATATGCTAATCTAATTAACGTGTTATTTATATTTTGAATTTAGCAGCGCCAAGTTTTTCTCTAATTAAAAAGTTATTTTATACTTAAATTAATTTTTTTAATTAAAAATTTTTTTCACTTAAATATATTCCACTATTTTGATCACAATGCAATTTTTAATATTAGAAATAATAATAAATGAATTTTGTAATATAAATTTTTATTAATTGGCGCAATATTTTTGTATCACTATTTTTGTAGAAAATTAAAACAACTATTTTGTAAAAGTTTTGTAAAAGGTTTTTAGTTTAAATATGACAGTGTTTTTGTATTAAAATAACACTATTTTATATACGTTTTTTTTATAGCGAAAGGCGCTTGTGCGCGTGCACTTGGCGCCTTTTTTTACTTTTTTTAAAAATAGGTAATTTTTTAGCAGTTATATCATTTTTTTTTTACTATGTGTTATATATTATCTTATTTCTGTTTATGTGCAATCAGATTAAATGAATATATTTATTACATTTCTGAATTATAACGCTTTCATTTCTTTGATTGATACATATAATATATACATACGCTTGTGCTATACTATAAATTACCTAACTAATCTGTCTCGTAAATATATAGAATACATACATCATAACTTATATAATTTATATTATATTATAACTTATATTATAATAACTTATATTGTAACTTAAATATAAATTAAAAAGTGATAGATGTTACGTTTTTTTTTTAATATTTAAGATCTTGATTTTATTGATATGAAGATGATAGATGTAACATTTCTTTTCTTAAAAATATTTAAGATTAGAATAAACCTTGCTAATTATATATAAAGTTATAATATGAGTTATAATATAAGTTATGATGTATGTATTCTACATATCTACGAGGCAGGCTATTCAGATATACATAGCACAAGCGATTAGTGTAAAAATGATGTGTATGCTACATATCTACGAGACAGATTAAATCAAGTACTTTTATAAAAGTGATAAATGTTCGTCCTTTTAAAAAAAAATTACTATAATCAAAATTAAAATATATTACTATATGCTTGTGCTATGCTATAAATTATCTGACTAATCTGTCTTGTCTCCTGATTATATATCAAAAGCAAAAGATGTAAAAAGGAATACAGTGTATTCAAATATATTTGTCAAATGATTGTCATTATATAGTTATTTGTCATGCATCATATGCAGCTACAGATATAAGTAACATTAATAAAACATAGTCTATAAGATTAATGTGTATAAATCTTATACATTTCTATTTCTATTTTATTTTCATTTCTATTTATTTTTTTAAATAATTTATAAATTTTTATAATAAATTTATAAATACATTTATTTTTAATGAAACTAGAAAAGAAACTAGAAAAATTTTTCAAGCTATTGATAAGATTTTGACAAAGCCTGCGGCAAATGTCTATTGCAAACCAACATATTGTAACCAATCTTTGTCTCGATGCTAAACACAATAAAATTATCGATAATGTCAGTTTTAATACTAAATTTTATTTGCCAAATATATATACCAAATAGCATTCTGACAGATGGAAAAATACTATGTAACAGATCTATTATATTCATTAACGATATATGCTTCATCTATTTCAAGCGATGCATTAGCATTGAAACAGGAATTAATTACAATATGTTGGTTTGCAATAAACATGTTGCTACAGGCTTTGTCAAAATCTTATCAACAGCTTGGAAAATTCTTCTAGTTCCACTAAAAAATAAATGTATATTTTTAAATTATTTAAAAAAATTAATAGAAATTTAATCTTACAGATTGCATTTCACCAATGTTATTTATACTTATCTGTAACTGTTTATGATGCATGACAAATAACTATATGAAAAACTATATGACACTCCTTTGACAAATGCACTCAAATATGTATTCTTGATGTGTATGTCTATATTAACTGATGTGTATGTCTATATTTCTATATCGATAACTGCTCGCAGTTATCCATAGTGGCTTTTGACAGGTATAAGTTAAATTTTCCAGAGTGCAACATTATATAGCGTAGCACTCTTTCATTTATAAAAAGGTGAAGCTGCATAATTCTTCGTGATACTTGGATAGTTGAATCAGGTATAGAATACAAACACACACATATCTTATAATAAACATATTATAAAATACATACATCTCTTTCTTATCATAAATATAGAATATTTTTATATGTGTGCAATGTTATGTTTTGTTTTTACACATAGCATAAATTACTTTTGCAATATTTTATTTGTCTCTATAAATAAGATAAGAAAATATTCTATACATTTATGACAGGATGTTTATATTCTATTCTATATATGTTTACTATCAGATATGTGTGTGTGTATTTTATACCTGATCCAACTATCCGCAAGTATCACGAAGAATTTTGCAGTTTTACTTTTTTATAAATGAAAGTGTACGCTATATAACACTGCACTCTTGCATTGCAAATTTAACCTATACCTGTCAAAAGCAGGTATGGATACGAGCAGTAACATCACAAAGTGCCGCTAGCGCTATTTTATGTCGAAGGCTCCAACCGTACAAGATTCGCGCATGCGCATTGGAGACTTGCGTGAATGATGATGATGATGACGTGGACGTTTCTTACATGAAAATTTTCACATTGAGACTTTTGCATTCATATATCTCCGTTCACGATACATGTAGAAAAAAAATAAAAACACTTTTATTATATAATTTAAACCCAAGCTATCGATTAAGCTTATAAAAAATACGATCGGTTCAGCCGTTATTGAGGCCCAATAATCTAAAAGCTCCTATAATCTAACTCAATAGCCGACTCGCGTATAGATACCCGGAGTGCTTCGCTATTGCTACGCGTGACTTGGCGCGAGACTACCGTGTCTCTTGATTGGTCATTTCAAATATCAAATTTTTAAAGATTATTTTATATTATTGGCGATTATTGTTAATGTCAGAACATTTGTACTGTTTCATATTGATCTTGATTGATTTAGATCTTTGTAAAAACGAACTCTCTTTTAGTCTCCCTACTTAATTTTCTATGTTATAAAAGTCACACATAGTTATAGTAGACCATTTCTTTAGATTAACAGTATTTATTTTTTTACTTTTATCTGTCACTAGGTATTGTGTTATATTATATAATATTTAATTTAATTATAATTTTAGATAATTTTTTATATAACTGGCGTGGAAATATGTTTGAAGTATATGAAGATTACGACTTATTCGAACCCACTACTGCAGCAGCTATAATTTCTAAACATTCCGAAAGACGTGAACCTGTTTCCACTAAAGGTATATTATTGTTTAAAAATAATTATAATAGTTATTATTACTTGTATGTAAATATATCTTAAATAGTATTTAAATAATTATCTCTATATGTTTCTTTTATTGTACAATTAACAATTTTAGACCCGTTCTAACATATATAATATATTAATTATTGTACGTTCCACACGCGGTGTGTACTATATAAAATAATTATTTTATGTGCTTTGCAAATGCTAAATCTCCCTTTATTCACATTTTGTTAAAGTAGGCTATCTATCTAAAAAAAAAACTAATCTCAGCAGAACGAATTAAGAATCCATGATCAGATACATCTGATCATCAATCTATCGAACTAATTCTATCGTTGTCATCTCTTTATTTACATTGAATTGCAATAATAAAATGCAAAAGTGGAAAATTATACAAAATGCGATAATTTACTCTGTTACTTTAATATAAAAGAATAACTTATTTATATCATCTTTTTTTTAATATAATTGCAATGTTTATGTGTTTATTTACACAGGCCGATAAATTTTATTTCATTCGGACTATCTCGGACTGGGCATGGTAATCCCGAAGGATTTTTGTGCGCTGAAACCAAATTTGTCGTCCAAGTTTGTCTATTACGATACAATTTGGAGAAGAATAGCGTTAAAAAGGCTCAGAACGAAAATTTTAAGGAACGTTATGACATTTGTCCCATCGACAGTAATTTTTTTAAATTTCGTTAATGTCACGCAAAAGTATCATTTATAACGTTATAATTATTTTTTAAAATCGTTTTAAACTTCTGATGCCATTTTAGTCAAAAATGTAACGTAATAGGCAAATTTGGATTCGATTTCAGCGCGCAAAAATCCTTTAGAGTCGCCAGGTCCAGTTCGAGATAGCGCAAAAAAGATTAAAGTTGTCAACCTGTGTTATTAATTATCAATAGTAATAAATAGTAAATAGTAAATAAATATGATCACATTTTTTTATATATTAGCATCAAATGTATAATTTTTGTATATTTAACGTCCATTCTTTTCTCTTCTTAGCATGCCTTAATAATAATAACACTGTACAAGACAATGTTTCAAAAAATTTTCATGATAAGGACCCATCTTACGTATCAAACACTTCTGAGGATGGTTTTGTTCAACCTGTGATGGATCATGCAACAAATTCTGTTGCTAAACAAACTAACAGTTCAACAAATACTTCTAGTCTATTACACATAAACATATCAGACAGAGGCGTCCAGGATGACGTTGGAAATCACAATGAAGGTTATACAAGAAATCTACTTTTTATAACTGCATGTTATGTTTTGGTACTCTTGCAGCAACATTTGCAGTACATTTCGAATGTGTATAGTACGATAATTATTTTAAATTTTTTGCAATTCTTTCTTCCTTCAAATATTTCTTCATTAATATATTTTTGTTAAAGTAGATTCTATCTCAAAAGAAAGAAGTAAGAATCCATGATCATATAAATCTGAACATTGGTTTATCAAAAATAAATCTATCATTGTCCTCTCTTTTT
>JAXRKO010001138.1:0-21727 GCA_037039905.1 Formica aserva
TTTCCTTCGTTCGGAACGACTTAGTTACGTGCCTGTAAGTGAGATTTGCCGAAAATTTTCATAACACATCAAGGAAATTGAGGAACAACGCTTCTCGGCACACAGAGCTAAGATCGCTATGTACGCAAGTTTCCTTCGTTCGGAACGACTTAGTTACGTGCCTGTAAGTGAGATTTGCCGAAAATTTTCATAACACATCAAGGAAATTGAGGAACAACGCTTCTCGGCACACAGAGCTAAGATCGCTATGTACGCAAGTTTCCTTCGTTCGGAACGACTTAGTTACGTACCTGTAAGTGAGATTTGCCGAAAATTTTCATAACACATCAAGGAAATTGAGGAACAACGCTTCTCGGCACACAGAGCTAAGATCGCTATGTACGCAAGTTTCCTTCGTTCGGAACGACTTAGTTACGTACCTGTAAGTGAGATTTGCCGAAAGTTTTCATAACACATCAAGGAAATTGAGGAACAACGCTTCTCGGCTCACAGAGCTAAGATCGCTATGTACGCAAGTTTCCTTCGTTCGGAACGACTTAGTTACGTGCCTGTAAGTGAGATTTGCCGAAAATTTTCATAACACATCAAGGAAATTGAGGAACAACGCTTCTCGGCACACAGAGCTAAGATCGCTATGTACGCAAGTTTCCTTCGTTCGGAACGACTTAGTTACGTGCCTGTAAGTGAGATTTGCCGAAAATTTTCATAACACATCAAGGAAATTGAGGAACAACGCTTCTCGGCTCACAGAGCTAAGATCGCTATGTACGCAAGTTTCCTTCGTTCGGAACGACTTAGTTACGTGCCTGTAAGTGAGATTTGCCGAAAATTTTCATAACACATCAAGGAAATTGAGGAACAACGCTTCTCGGCACACAGAGCTAAGATCGCTATGTACGCAAGTTTCCTTCGTTCGGAACGACTTAGTTACGTGCCTGTAAGTGAGATTTGCCGAAAATTTTCATAACACATCAAGGAAATTGAGGAACAACGCTTCTCGGCTCACAGAGCTAAGATCGCTATGTACGCAAGTTTCCTTCGTTCGGAACGACTTAGTTACGTGCCTGTAAGTGAGATTTGCCGAAAATTTTCATAACACATCAAGGAAATTGAGGAACAACGCTTCTCGGCACACAGAGCTAAGATCGCTATGTACGCAAGTTTCCTTCGTTCGGAACGACTTAGTTACGTGCCTGTAAGTGAGATTTGCCGAAAATTTTCATAACACATCAAGGAAATTGAGGAACAACGCTTCTCGGCACACAGAGCTAAGATCGCTATGTACGCAAGTTTCCTTCGTTCGGAACGACTTAGTTACGTACCTGTAAGTGAGATATACCGAAAATTTTCATAACACATCAAGGAAATTGAGGAACAACGCTTCTCGGCACACAGAGCTAAGATCGCTATGTACGCAAGTTTCCTTCGTTCGGAACGACTTAGTTACGTGCCTGTAAGCGAGATTTGCCGAAAATTTTCATAACACATCAAGGAAATTGAGGAACAACGCTTCTCGGCACACAGAGCTAAGATCGCTATGTACGCAAGTTTCCTTCGTTCGGAACGACTTAGTTACGTGCCTGTAAGTGAGATTTGCCGAAAATTTTCATAACACATCAAGGAAATTGAGGAACAACGCTTCTCGGCACACAGAGCTAAGATCGCTATGTACGCAAGTTTCCTTCGTTCGGAACGACTTAGTTACGTGCCTGTAAGTGAGATTTGCCGAAAATTTTCATAACACATCAAGGAAATTGAGGAACAACGCTTCTCGGCACACAGAGCTAAGATCGCTATGTACGCAAGTTTCCTTCGTTCGGAACGACTTAGTTACGTGCCTGTAAGTGAGATTTGCCGAAAATTTTCATAACACATCAAGGAAATTGAGGAACAACGCTTCTCGGCACACAGAGCTAAGATCGCTATGTACGCAAGTTTCCTTCGTTCGGAACGACTTAGTTACGTGCCTGTAAGTGAGATTTGCCGAAAATTTTCATAACACATCAAGGAAATTGAGGAACAACGCTTCTCGGCACACAGAGCTAAGATCGCTATGTACGCAAGTTTCCTTCGTTCGGAACGACTTAGTTACGTGCCTGTAAGTGAGATTTGCCGAAAATTTTCATAACACATCAAGGAAATTGAGGAACAACGCTTCTCGGCACACAGAGCTAAGATCGCTATGTACGCAAGTTTCCTTCGTTCGGAACGACTTAGTTACGTGCCTGTAAGTGAGATTTGCCGAAAATTTTCATAACACATCAAGGAAATTGAGGAACAACGCTTCTCGGCACACAGAGCTAAGATCGCTATGTACGCAAGTTTCCTTCGTTCGGAACGACTTAGTTACGTGCCTGTAAGTGAGATTTGCCGAAAATTTTCATAACACATCAAGGAAATTGAGGAACAACGCTTCTCGGCACACAGAGCTAAGATCGCTATGTACGCAAGTTTCCTTCGTTCGGAACGACTTAGTTACGTGCCTGTAAGTGAGATTTGCCGAAAATTTTCATAACACATCAAGGAAATTGAGGAACAACGCTTCTCGGCACACAGAGCTAAGATCGCTATGTACGCAAGTTTCCTTCGTTCGGAACGACTTAGTTACGTGCCTGTAAGTGAGATTTGCCGAAAATTTTCATAACACATCAAGGAAATTGAGGAACAACGCTTCTCGGCACACAGAGCTAAGATCGCTATGTACGCAAGTTTCCTTCGTTCGGAACGACTTAGTTACGTGCCTGTAAGTGAGATTTGCCGAAAATTTTCATAACACATCAAGGAAATTGAGGAACAACGCTTCTCGGCACACAGAGCTAAGATCGCTATGTACGCAAGTTTCCTTCGTTCGGAACGACTTAGTTACGTGCCTGTAAGTGAGATTTGCCGAAAATTTTCATAACACATCAAGGAAATTGAGGAACAACGCTTCTCGGCACACAGAGCTAAGATCGCTATGTACGCAAGTTTCCTTCGTTCGGAACGACTTAGTTACGTGCCTGTAAGCGAGATTTGCCGAAAATTTTCATAACACATCAAGGAAATTGAGGAACAACGCTTCTCGGCACACAGAGCTAAGATCGCTATGTACGCAAGTTTCCTTCGTTCGGAACGACTTAGTTACGTGCCTGTAAGTGAGATTTACCGAAAGTTTTCATAACACATCAAGGAAATTGAGGAACAACGCTTCTCGGCACACAGAGCTAAGATCGCTATGTACGCAAGTTTCCTTCGTTCGGAACGACTTAGTTACGTGCCTGTAAGTGAGATTTGCCGAAAATTTTCATAACACATCAAGGAAATTGAGGAACAACGCTTCTCGGCACACAGAGCTAAGATCGCTATGTACGCAAGTTTCCTTCGTTCGGAACGACTTAGTTACGTGCCTGTAAGTGAGATTTGCCGAAAATTTTCATAACACATCAAGGAAATTGAGGAACAACGCTTCTCGGCACACAGAGCTAAGATCGCTATGTACGCAAGTTTCCTTCGTTCGGAACGACTTAGTTACGTGCCTGTAAGTGAGATTTGCCGAAAATTTTCATAACACATCAAGGAAATTGAGGAACAACGCTTCTCGGCACACAGAGCTAAGATCGCTATGTACGCAAGTTTCCTTCGTTCGGAACGACTTAGTTACGTGCCTGTAAGTGAGATTTGCCGAAAATTTTCATAACACATCAAGGAAATTGAGGAACAACGCTTCTCGGCACACAGAGCTAAGATCGCTATGTACGCAAGTTTCCTTCGTTCGGAACGACTTAGTTACGTGCCTGTAAGTGAGATTTGCCGAAAATTTTCATAACACATCAAGGAAATTGAGGAACAACGCTTCTCGGCACACAGAGCTAAGATCGCTATGTACGCAAGTTTCCTTCGTTCGGAACGACTTAGTTACGTGCCTGTAAGTGAGATTTGCCGAAAATTTTCATAACACATCAAGGAAATTGAGGAACAACGCTTCTCGGCACACAGAGCTAAGATCGCTATGTACGCAAGTTTCCTTCGTTCGGAACGACTTAGTTACGTGCCTGTAAGTGAGATTTGCCGAAAATTTTCATAACACATCAAGGAAATTGAGGAACAACGCTTCTCGGCACACAGAGCTAAGATCGCTATGTACGCAAGTTTCCTTCGTTCGGAACGACTTAGTTACGTGCCTGTAAGTGAGATTTGCCGAAAATTTTCATAACACATCAAGGAAATTGAGGAACAACGCTTCTCGGCACACAGAGCTAAGATCGCTATGTACGCAAGTTTCCTTCGTTCGGAACGACTTAGTTACGTGCCTGTAAGTGAGATTTGCCGAAAATTTTCATAACACATCAAGGAAATTGAGGAACAACGCTTCTCGGCACACAGAGCTAAGATCGCTATGTACGCAAGTTTCCTTCGTTCGGAACGACTTAGTTACGTGCCTGTAAGTGAGATTTGCCGAAAATTTTCATAACACATCAAGGAAATTGAGGAACAACGCTTCTCGGCACACAGAGCTAAGATCGCTATGTACGCAAGTTTCCTTCGTTCGGAACGACTTAGTTACGTGCCTGTAAGTGAGATTTGCCGAAAATTTTCATAACACATCAAGGAAATTGAGGAACAACGCTTCTCGGCACACAGAGCTAAGATCGCTATGTACGCAAGTTTCCTTCGTTCGGAACGACTTAGTTACGTGCCTGTAAGTGAGATTTGCCGAAAATTTTCATAACACATCAAGGAAATTGAGGAACAACGCTTCTCGGCACACAGAGCTAAGATCGCTATGTACGCAAGTTTCCTTCGTTCGGAACGACTTAGTTACGTGCCTGTAAGTGAGATTTGCCGAAAATTTTCATAACACATCAAGGAAATTGAGGAACAACGCTTCTCGGCACACAGAGCTAAGATCGCTATGTACGCAAGTTTCCTTCGTTCGGAACGACTTAGTTACGTGCCTGTAAGTGAGATTTGCCGAAAATTTTCATAACACATCAAGGAAATTGAGGAACAACGCTTCTCGGCACACAGAGCTAAGATCGCTATGTACGCAAGTTTCCTTCGTTCGGAACGACTTAGTTACGTGCCTGTAAGTGAGATTTGCCGAAAATTTTCATAACACATCAAGGAAATTGAGGAACAACGCTTCTCGGCACACAGAGCTAAGATCGCTATGTACGCAAGTTTCCTTCGTTCGGAACGACTTAGTTACGTGCCTGTAAGTGAGATTTGCCGAAAATTTTCATAACACATCAAGGAAATTGAGGAACAACGCTTCTCGGCACACAGAGCTAAGATCGCTATGTACGCAAGTTTCCTTCGTTCGGAACGACTTAGTTACGTGCCTGTAAGTGAGATTTGCCGAAAATTTTCATAACACATCAAGGAAATTGAGGAACAACGCTTCTCGGCACACAGAGCTAAGATCGCTATGTACGCAAGTTTCCTTCGTTCGGAACGACTTAGTTACGTGCCTGTAAGTGAGATTTGCCGAAAATTTTCATAACACATCAAGGAAATTGAGGAACAACGCTTCTCGGCACACAGAGCTAAGATCGCTATGTACGCAAGTTTCCTTCGTTCGGAACGACTTAGTTACGTGCCTGTAAGTGAGATTTGCCGAAAATTTTCATAACACATCAAGGAAATTGAGGAACAACGCTTCTCGGCACACAGAGCTAAGATCGCTATGTACGCAAGTTTCCTTCGTTCGGAACGACTTAGTTACGTGCCTGTAAGTGAGATTTGCCGAAAATTTTCATAACACATCAAGGAAATTGAGGAACAACGCTTCTCGGCACACAGAGCTAAGATCGCTATGTACGCAAGTTTCCTTCGTTCGGAACGACTTAGTTACGTGCCTGTAAGTGAGATTTGCCGAAAATTTTCATAACACATCAAGGAAATTGAGGAACAACGCTTCTCGGCACACAGAGCTAAGATCGCTATGTACGCAAGTTTCCTTCGTTCGGAACGACTTAGTTACGTGCCTGTAAGTGAGATTTGCCGAAAATTTTCATAACACATCAAGGAAATTGAGGAACAACGCTTCTCGGCACACAGAGCTAAGATCGCTATGTACGCAAGTTTCCTTCGTTCGGAACGACTTAGTTACGTGCCTGTAAGTGAGATTTGCCGAAAATTTTCATAACACATCAAGGAAATTGAGGAACAACGCTTCTCGGCACACAGAGCTAAGATCGCTATGTACGCAAGTTTCCTTCGTTCGGAACGACTTAGTTACGTGCCTGTAAGTGAGATTTGCCGAAAATTTTCATAACACATCAAGGAAATTGAGGAACAACGCTTCTCGGCACACAGAGCTAAGATCGCTATGTACGCAAGTTTCCTTCGTTCGGAACGACTTAGTTACGTGCCTGTAAGTGAGATTTGCCGAAAATTTTCATAACACATCAAGGAAATTGAGGAACAACGCTTCTCGGCACACAGAGCTAAGATCGCTATGTACGCAAGTTTCCTTCGTTCGGAACGACTTAGTTACGTGCCTGTAAGTGAGATTTGCCGAAAATTTTCATAACACATCAAGGAAATTGAGGAACAACGCTTCTCGGCACACAGAGCTAAGATCGCTATGTACGCAAGTTTCCTTCGTTCGGAACGACTTAGTTACGTGCCTGTAAGTGAGATTTGCCGAAAATTTTCATAACACATCAAGGAAATTGAGGAACAACGCTTCTCGGCACACAGAGCTAAGATCGCTATGTACGCAAGTTTCCTTCGTTCGGAACGACTTAGTTACGTGCCTGTAAGTGAGATTTGCCGAAAATTTTCATAACACATCAAGGAAATTGAGGAACAACGCTTCTCGGCACACAGAGCTAAGATCGCTATGTACGCAAGTTTCCTTCGTTCGGAACGACTTAGTTACGTGCCTGTAAGTGAGATTTGCCGAAAATTTTCATAACACATCAAGGAAATTGAGGAACAACGCTTCTCGGCACACAGAGCTAAGATCGCTATGTACGCAAGTTTCCTTCGTTCGGAACGACTTAGTTACGTGCCTGTAAGTGAGATTTGCCGAAAATTTTCATAACACATCAAGGAAATTGAGGAACAACGCTTCTCGGCACACAGAGCTAAGATCGCTATGTACGCAAGTTTCCTTCGTTCGGAACGACTTAGTTACGTGCCTGTAAGTGAGATTTGCCGAAAATTTTCATAACACATCAAGGAAATTGAGGAACAACGCTTCTCGGCACACAGAGCTAAGATCGCTATGTACGCAAGTTTCCTTCGTTCGGAACGACTTAGTTACGTGCCTGTAAGTGAGATTTGCCGAAAATTTTCATAACACATCAAGGAAATTGAGGAACAACGCTTCTCGGCACACAGAGCTAAGATCGCTATGTACGCAAGTTTCCTTCGTTCGGAACGACTTAGTTACGTGCCTGTAAGTGAGATTTGCCGAAAATTTTCATAACACATCAAGGAAATTGAGGAACAACGCTTCTCGGCACACAGAGCTAAGATCGCTATGTACGCAAGTTTCCTTCGTTCGGAACGACTTAGTTACGTGCCTGTAAGTGAGATTTGCCGAAAATTTTCATAACACATCAAGGAAATTGAGGAACAACGCTTCTCGGCACACAGAGCTAAGATCGCTATGTACGCAAGTTTCCTTCGTTCGGAACGACTTAGTTACGTGCCTGTAAGTGAGATTTGCCGAAAATTTTCATAACACATCAAGGAAATTGAGGAACAACGCTTCTCGGCACACAGAGCTAAGATCGCTATGTACGCAAGTTTCCTTCGTTCGGAACGACTTAGTTACGTGCCTGTAAGTGAGATTTGCCGAAAATTTTCATAACACATCAAGGAAATTGAGGAACAACGCTTCTCGGCACACAGAGCTAAGATCGCTATGTACGCAAGTTTCCTTCGTTCGGAACGACTTAGTTACGTGCCTGTAAGTGAGATTTGCCGAAAATTTTCATAACACATCAAGGAAATTGAGGAACAACGCTTCTCGGCACACAGAGCTAAGATCGCTATGTACGCAAGTTTCCTTCGTTCGGAACGACTTAGTTACGTGCCTGTAAGTGAGATTTGCCGAAAATTTTCATAACACATCAAGGAAATTGAGGAACAACGCTTCTCGGCACACAGAGCTAAGATCGCTATGTACGCAAGTTTCCTTCGTTCGGAACGACTTAGTTACGTGCCTGTAAGTGAGATTTGCCGAAAATTTTCATAACACATCAAGGAAATTGAGGAACAACGCTTCTCGGCACACAGAGCTAAGATCGCTATGTACGCAAGTTTCCTTCGTTCGGAACGACTTAGTTACGTGCCTGTAAGTGAGATTTGCCGAAAATTTTCATAACACATCAAGGAAATTGAGGAACAACGCTTCTCGGCACACAGAGCTAAGATCGCTATGTACGCAAGTTTCCTTCGTTCGGAACGACTTAGTTACGTGCCTGTAAGTGAGATTTGCCGAAAATTTTCATAACACATCAAGGAAATTGAGGAACAACGCTTCTCGGCACACAGAGCTAAGATCGCTATGTACGCAAGTTTCCTTCGTTCGGAACGACTTAGTTACGTGCCTGTAAGTGAGATTTGCCGAAAATTTTCATAACACATCAAGGAAATTGAGGAACAACGCTTCTCGGCACACAGAGCTAAGATCGCTATGTACGCAAGTTTCCTTCGTTCGGAACGACTTAGTTACGTGCCTGTAAGTGAGATTTGCCGAAAATTTTCATAACACATCAAGGAAATTGAGGAACAACGCTTCTCGGCACACAGAGCTAAGATCGCTATGTACGCAAGTTTCCTTCGTTCGGAACGACTTAGTTACGTGCCTGTAAGTGAGATTTGCCGAAAATTTTCATAACACATCAAGGAAATTGAGGAACAACGCTTCTCGGCACACAGAGCTAAGATCGCTATGTACGCAAGTTTCCTTCGTTCGGAACGACTTAGTTACGTGCCTGTAAGTGAGATTTGCCGAAAATTTTCATAACACATCAAGGAAATTGAGGAACAACGCTTCTCGGCACACAGAGCTAAGATCGCTATGTACGCAAGTTTCCTTCGTTCGGAACGACTTAGTTACGTGCCTGTAAGTGAGATTTGCCGAAAATTTTCATAACACATCAAGGAAATTGAGGAACAACGCTTCTCGGCACACAGAGCTAAGATCGCTATGTACGCAAGTTTCCTTCGTTCGGAACGACTTAGTTACGTGCCTGTAAGTGAGATTTGCCGAAAATTTTCATAACACATCAAGGAAATTGAGGAACAACGCTTCTCGGCACACAGAGCTAAGATCGCTATGTACGCAAGTTTCCTTCGTTCGGAACGACTTAGTTACGTGCCTGTAAGTGAGATTTGCCGAAAATTTTCATAACACATCAAGGAAATTGAGGAACAACGCTTCTCGGCACACAGAGCTAAGATCGCTATGTACGCAAGTTTCCTTCGTTCGGAACGACTTAGTTACGTGCCTGTAAGTGAGATTTGCCGAAAATTTTCATAACACATCAAGGAAATTGAGGAACAACGCTTCTCGGCACACAGAGCTAAGATCGCTATGTACGCAAGTTTCCTTCGTTCGGAACGACTTAGTTACGTGCCTGTAAGTGAGATTTGCCGAAAATTTTCATAACACATCAAGGAAATTGAGGAACAACGCTTCTCGGCACACAGAGCTAAGATCGCTATGTACGCAAGTTTCCTTCGTTCGGAACGACTTAGTTACGTGCCTGTAAGCGAGATTTGCCGAAAATTTTCATAACACATCAAGGAAATTGAGGAACAACGCTTCTCGGCACACAGAGCTAAGATCGCTATGTACGCAAGTTTCCTTCGTTCGGAACGACTTAGTTACGTGCCTGTAAGTGAGATTTGCCGAAAATTTTCATAACACATCAAGGAAATTGAGGAACAACGCTTCTCGGCACACAGAGCTAAGATCGCTATGTACGCAAGTTTCCTTCGTTCGGAACGACTTAGTTACGTGCCTGTAAGTGAGATTTGCCGAAAATTTTCATAACACATCAAGGAAATTGAGGAACAACGCTTCTCGGCACACAGAGCTAAGATCGCTATGTACGCAAGTTTCCTTCGTTCGGAACGACTTAGTTACGTGCCTGTAAGTGAGATTTGCCGAAAATTTTCATAACACATCAAGGAAATTGAGGAACAACGCTTCTCGGCACACAGAGCTAAGATCGCTATGTACGCAAGTTTCCTTCGTTCGGAACGACTTAGTTACGTGCCTGTAAGTGAGATTTGCCGAAAATTTTCATAACACATCAAGGAAATTGAGGAACAACGCTTCTCGGCACACAGAGCTAAGATCGCTATGTACGCAAGTTTCCTTCGTTCGGAACGACTTAGTTACGTGCCTGTAAGTGAGATTTGCCGAAAATTTTCATAACACATCAAGGAAATTGAGGAACAACGCTTCTCGGCACACAGAGCTAAGATCGCTATGTACGCAAGTTTCCTTCGTTCGGAACGACTTAGTTACGTGCCTGTAAGTGAGATTTGCCGAAAATTTTCATAACACATCAAGGAAATTGAGGAACAACGCTTCTCGGCACACAGAGCTAAGATCGCTATGTACGCAAGTTTCCTTCGTTCGGAACGACTTAGTTACGTGCCTGTAAGTGAGATTTGCCGAAAATTTTCATAACACATCAAGGAAATTGAGGAACAACGCTTCTCGGCACACAGAGCTAAGATCGCTATGTACGCAAGTTTCCTTCGTTCGGAACGACTTAGTTACGTGCCTGTAAGTGAGATTTGCCGAAAATTTTCATAACACATCAAGGAAATTGAGGAACAACGCTTCTCGGCACACAGAGCTAAGATCGCTATGTACGCAAGTTTCCTTCGTTCGGAACGACTTAGTTACGTGCCTGTAAGTGAGATTTGCCGAAAATTTTCATAACACATCAAGGAAATTGAGGAACAACGCTTCTCGGCACACAGAGCTAAGATCGCTATGTACGCAAGTTTCCTTCGTTCGGAACGACTTAGTTACGTGCCTGTAAGTGAGATTTGCCGAAAATTTTCATAACACATCAAGGAAATTGAGGAACAACGCTTCTCGGCACACAGAGCTAAGATCGCTATGTACGCAAGTTTCCTTCGTTCGGAACGACTTAGTTACGTGCCTGTAAGTGAGATTTGCCGAAAATTTTCATAACACATCAAGGAAATTGAGGAACAACGCTTCTCGGCACACAGAGCTAAGATCGCTATGTACGCAAGTTTCCTTCGTTCGGAACGACTTAGTTACGTGCCTGTAAGTGAGATTTGCCGAAAATTTTCATAACACATCAAGGAAATTGAGGAACAACGCTTCTCGGCACACAGAGCTAAGATCGCTATGTACGCAAGTTTCCTTCGTTCGGAACGACTTAGTTACGTGCCTGTAAGTGAGATTTGCCGAAAATTTTCATAACACATCAAGGAAATTGAGGAACAACGCTTCTCGGCACACAGAGCTAAGATCGCTATGTACGCAAGTTTCCTTCGTTCGGAACGACTTAGTTACGTGCCTGTAAGTGAGATTTGCCGAAAATTTTCATAACACATCAAGGAAATTGAGGAACAACGCTTCTCGGCACACAGAGCTAAGATCGCTATGTACGCAAGTTTCCTTCGTTCGGAACGACTTAGTTACGTGCCTGTAAGTGAGATTTGCCGAAAATTTTCATAACACATCAAGGAAATTGAGGAACAACGCTTCTCGGCACACAGAGCTAAGATCGCTATGTACGCAAGTTTCCTTCGTTCGGAACGACTTAGTTACGTGCCTGTAAGTGAGATTTGCCGAAAATTTTCATAACACATCAAGGAAATTGAGGAACAACGCTTCTCGGCACACAGAGCTAAGATCGCTATGTACGCAAGTTTCCTTCGTTCGGAACGACTTAGTTACGTGCCTGTAAGTGAGATTTGCCGAAAATTTTCATAACACATCAAGGAAATTGAGGAACAACGCTTCTCGGCACACAGAGCTAAGATCGCTATGTACGCAAGTTTCCTTCGTTCGGAACGACTTAGTTACGTGCCTGTAAGTGAGATTTGCCGAAAATTTTCATAACACATCAAGGAAATTGAGGAACAACGCTTCTCGGCACACAGAGCTAAGATCGCTATGTACGCAAGTTTCCTTCGTTCGGAACGACTTAGTTACGTGCCTGTAAGTGAGATTTGCCGAAAATTTTCATAACACATCAAGGAAATTGAGGAACAACGCTTCTCGGCACACAGAGCTAAGATCGCTATGTACGCAAGTTTCCTTCGTTCGGAACGACTTAGTTACGTGC
This sequence comes from Formica aserva, assembly GCA_037039905.1. Classification (NCBI taxonomy): domain Eukaryota; kingdom Metazoa; phylum Arthropoda; class Insecta; order Hymenoptera; family Formicidae; genus Formica; species Formica aserva. The sequence goes on from JAXRKO010001138.1 coordinate 12,288, forward strand.
CTGTAAGTGAGATTTGCCGAAAATTTTCATAACACATCAAGGAAATTGAGGAACAACGCTTCTCGGCACACAGAGCTAAGATCGCTATGTACGCAAGTTTCCTTCGTTCGGAACGACTTAGTTACGTGCCTGTAAGTGAGATTTGCCGAAAATTTTCATAACACATCAAGGAAATTGAGGAACAACGCTTCTCGGCACACAGAGCTAAGATCGCTATGTACGCAAGTTTCCTTCGTTCGGAACGACTTAGTTACGTGCCTGTAAGTGAGATTTGCCGAAAATTTTCATAACACATCAAGGAAATTGAGGAACAACGCTTCTCGGCACACAGAGCTAAGATCGCTATGTACGCAAGTTTCCTTCGTTCGGAACGACTTAGTTACGTGCCTGTAAGTGAGATTTGCCGAAAATTTTCATAACACATCAAGGAAATTGAGGAACAACGCTTCTCGGCACACAGAGCTAAGATCGCTATGTACGCAAGTTTCCTTCGTTCGGAACGACTTAGTTACGTGCCTGTAAGTGAGATTTGCCGAAAATTTTCATAACACATCAAGGAAATTGAGGAACAACGCTTCTCGGCACACAGAGCTAAGATCGCTATGTACGCAAGTTTCCTTCGTTCGGAACGACTTAGTTACGTGCCTGTAAGTGAGATTTGCCGAAAATTTTCATAACACATCAAGGAAATTGAGGAACAACGCTTCTCGGCACACAGAGCTAAGATCGCTATGTACGCAAGTTTCCTTCGTTCGGAACGACTTAGTTACGTGCCTGTAAGTGAGATTTGCCGAAAATTTTCATAACACATCAAGGAAATTGAGGAACAACGCTTCTCGGCACACAGAGCTAAGATCGCTATGTACGCAAGTTTCCTTCGTTCGGAACGACTTAGTTACGTGCCTGTAAGTGAGATTTGCCGAAAATTTTCATAACACATCAAGGAAATTGAGGAACAACGCTTCTCGGCACACAGAGCTAAGATCGCTATGTACGCAAGTTTCCTTCGTTCGGAACGACTTAGTTACGTGCCTGTAAGTGAGATTTGCCGAAAATTTTCATAACACATCAAGGAAATTGAGGAACAACGCTTCTCGGCACACAGAGCTAAGATCGCTATGTACGCAAGTTTCCTTCGTTCGGAACGACTTAGTTACGTGCCTGTAAGTGAGATTTGCCGAAAATTTTCATAACACATCAAGGAAATTGAGGAACAACGCTTCTCGGCACACAGAGCTAAGATCGCTATGTACGCAAGTTTCCTTCGTTCGGAACGACTTAGTTACGTGCCTGTAAGTGAGATTTGCCGAAAATTTTCATAACACATCAAGGAAATTGAGGAACAACGCTTCTCGGCACACAGAGCTAAGATCGCTATGTACGCAAGTTTCCTTCGTTCGGAACGACTTAGTTACGTGCCTGTAAGCGAGATTTGCCGAAAATTTTCATAACACATCAAGGAAATTGAGGAACAACGCTTCTCGGCACACAGAGCTAAGATCGCTATGTACGCAAGTTTCCTTCGTTCGGAACGACTTAGTTACGTGCCTGTAAGTGAGATTTGCCGAAAATTTTCATAACACATCAAGGAAATTGAGGAACAACGCTTCTCGGCACACAGAGCTAAGATCGCTATGTACGCAAGTTTCCTTCGTTCGGAACGACTTAGTTACGTGCCTGTAAGTGAGATTTGCCGAAAATTTTCATAACACATCAAGGAAATTGAGGAACAACGCTTCTCGGCACACAGAGCTAAGATCGCTATGTACGCAAGTTTCCTTCGTTCGGAACGACTTAGTTACGTGCCTGTAAGTGAGATTTGCCGAAAATTTTCATAACACATCAAGGAAATTGAGGAACAACGCTTCTCGGCACACAGAGCTAAGATCGCTATGTACGCAAGTTTCCTTCGTTCGGAACGACTTAGTTACGTGCCTGTAAGTGAGATTTGCCGAAAATTTTCATAACACATCAAGGAAATTGAGGAACAACGCTTCTCGGCACACAGAGCTAAGATCGCTATGTACGCAAGTTTCCTTCGTTCGGAACGACTTAGTTACGTGCCTGTAAGTGAGATTTGCCGAAAATTTTCATAACACATCAAGGAAATTGAGGAACAACGCTTCTCGGCACACAGAGCTAAGATCGCTATGTACGCAAGTTTCCTTCGTTCGGAACGACTTAGTTACGTGCCTGTAAGTGAGATTTGCCGAAAATTTTCATAACACATCAAGGAAATTGAGGAACAACGCTTCTCGGCACACAGAGCTAAGATCGCTATGTACGCAAGTTTCCTTCGTTCGGAACGACTTAGTTACGTGCCTGTAAGTGAGATTTGCCGAAAATTTTCATAACACATCAAGGAAATTGAGGAACAACGCTTCTCGGCACACAGAGCTAAGATCGCTATGTACGCAAGTTTCCTTCGTTCGGAACGACTTAGTTACGTGCCTGTAAGTGAGATTTGCCGAAAATTTTCATAACACATCAAGGAAATTGAGGAACAACGCTTCTCGGCACACAGAGCTAAGATCGCTATGTACGCAAGTTTCCTTCGTTCGGAACGACTTAGTTACGTGCCTGTAAGCGAGATTTGCCGAAAATTTTCATAACACATCAAGGAAATTGAGGAACAACGCTTCTCGGCACACAGAGCTAAGATCGCTATGTACGCAAGTTTCCTTCGTTCGGAACGACTTAGTTACGTGCCTGTAAGTGAGATTTGCCGAAAATTTTCATAACACATCAAGGAAATTGAGGAACAACGCTTCTCGGCACACAGAGCTAAGATCGCTATGTACGCAAGTTTCCTTCGTTCGGAACGACTTAGTTACGTGCCTGTAAGTGAGATTTGCCGAAAATTTTCATAACACATCAAGGAAATTGAGGAACAACGCTTCTCGGCACACAGAGCTAAGATCGCTATGTACGCAAGTTTCCTTCGTTCGGAACGACTTAGTTACGTGCCTGTAAGTGAGATTTGCCGAAAATTTTCATAACACATCAAGGAAATTGAGGAACAACGCTTCTCGGCACACAGAGCTAAGATCGCTATGTACGCAAGTTTCCTTCGTTCGGAACGACTTAGTTACGTGCCTGTAAGTGAGATTTGCCGAAAATTTTCATAACACATCAAGGAAATTGAGGAACAACGCTTCTCGGCACACAGAGCTAAGATCGCTATGTACGCAAGTTTCCTTCGTTCGGAACGACTTAGTTACGTGCCTGTAAGTGAGATTTGCCGAAAATTTTCATAACACATCAAGGAAATTGAGGAACAACGCTTCTCGGCACACAGAGCTAAGATCGCTATGTACGCAAGTTTCCTTCGTTCGGAACGACTTAGTTACGTGCCTGTAAGTGAGATTTGCCGAAAATTTTCATAACACATCAAGGAAATTGAGGAACAACGCTTCTCGGCACACAGAGCTAAGATCGCTATGTACGCAAGTTTCCTTCGTTCGGAACGACTTAGTTACGTGCCTGTAAGTGAGATTTGCCGAAAATTTTCATAACACATCAAGGAAATTGAGGAACAACGCTTCTCGGCACACAGAGCTAAGATCGCTATGTACGCAAGTTTCCTTCGTTCGGAACGACTTAGTTACGTGCCTGTAAGTGAGATTTGCCGAAAATTTTCATAACACATCAAGGAAATTGAGGAACAACGCTTCTCGGCACACAGAGCTAAGATCGCTATGTACGCAAGTTTCCTTCGTTCGGAACGACTTAGTTACGTGCCTGTAAGTGAGATTTGCCGAAAATTTTCATAACACATCAAGGAAATTGAGGAACAACGCTTCTCGGCACACAGAGCTAAGATCGCTATGTACGCAAGTTTCCTTCGTTCGGAACGACTTAGTTACGTGCCTGTAAGTGAGATTTGCCGAAAATTTTCATAACACATCAAGGAAATTGAGGAACAACGCTTCTCGGCACACAGAGCTAAGATCGCTATGTACGCAAGTTTCCTTCGTTCGGAACGACTTAGTTACGTGCCTGTAAGTGAGATTTGCCGAAAATTTTCATAACACATCAAGGAAATTGAGGAACAACGCTTCTCGGCACACAGAGCTAAGATCGCTATGTACGCAAGTTTCCTTCGTTCGGAACGACTTAGTTACGTGCCTGTAAGTGAGATTTGCCGAAAATTTTCATAACACATCAAGGAAATTGAGGAACAACGCTTCTCGGCACACAGAGCTAAGATCGCTATGTACGCAAGTTTCCTTCGTTCGGAACGACTTAGTTACGTGCCTGTAAGTGAGATTTGCCGAAAATTTTCATAACACATCAAGGAAATTGAGGAACAACGCTTCTCGGCACACAGAGCTAAGATCGCTATGTACGCAAGTTTCCTTCGTTCGGAACGACTTAGTTACGTGCCTGTAAGTGAGATTTGCCGAAAATTTTCATAACACATCAAGGAAATTGAGGAACAACGCTTCTCGGCACACAGAGCTAAGATCGCTATGTACGCAAGTTTCCTTCGTTCGGAACGACTTAGTTACGTGCCTGTAAGTGAGATTTGCCGAAAATTTTCATAACACATCAAGGAAATTGAGGAACAACGCTTCTCGGCACACAGAGCTAAGATCGCTATGTACGCAAGTTTCCTTCGTTCGGAACGACTTAGTTACGTGCCTGTAAGTGAGATTTGCCGAAAATTTTCATAACACATCAAGGAAATTGAGGAACAACGCTTCTCGGCACACAGAGCTAAGATCGCTATGTACGCAAGTTTCCTTCGTTCGGAACGACTTAGTTACGTGCCTGTAAGTGAGATTTGCCGAAAATTTTCATAACACATCAAGGAAATTGAGGAACAACGCTTCTCGGCACACAGAGCTAAGATCGCTATGTACGCAAGTTTCCTTCGTTCGGAACGACTTAGTTACGTGCCTGTAAGTGAGATTTGCCGAAAATTTTCATAACACATCAAGGAAATTGAGGAACAACGCTTCTCGGCACACAGAGCTAAGATCGCTATGTACGCAAGTTTCCTTCGTTCGGAACGACTTAGTTACGTGCCTGTAAGTGAGATTTGCCGAAAATTTTCATAACACATCAAGGAAATTGAGGAACAACGCTTCTCGGCACACAGAGCTAAGATCGCTATGTACGCAAGTTTCCTTCGTTCGGAACGACTTAGTTACGTGCCTGTAAGTGAGATTTGCCGAAAATTTTCATAACACATCAAGGAAATTGAGGAACAACGCTTCTCGGCACACAGAGCTAAGATCGCTATGTACGCAAGTTTCCTTCGTTCGGAACGACTTAGTTACGTGCCTGTAAGTGAGATTTGCCGAAAATTTTCATAACACATCAAGGAAATTGAGGAACAACGCTTCTCGGCACACAGAGCTAAGATCGCTATGTACGCAAGTTTCCTTCGTTCGGAACGACTTAGTTACGTGCCTGTAAGTGAGATTTGCCGAAAATTTTCATAACACATCAAGGAAATTGAGGAACAACGCTTCTCGGCACACAGAGCTAAGATCGCTATGTACGCAAGTTTCCTTCGTTCGGAACGACTTAGTTACGTGCCTGTAAGTGAGATTTGCCGAAAATTTTCATAACACATCAAGGAAATTGAGGAACAACGCTTCTCGGCACACAGAGCTAAGATCGCTATGTACGCAAGTTTCCTTCGTTCGGAACGACTTAGTTACGTGCCTGTAAGTGAGATTTGCCGAAAATTTTCATAACACATCAAGGAAATTGAGGAACAACGCTTCTCGGCACACAGAGCTAAGATCGCTATGTACGCAAGTTTCCTTCGTTCGGAACGACTTAGTTACGTGCCTGTAAGTGAGATTTGCCGAAAATTTTCATAACACATCAAGGAAATTGAGGAACAACGCTTCTCGGCACACAGAGCTAAGATCGCTATGTACGCAAGTTTCCTTCGTTCGGAACGACTTAGTTACGTGCCTGTAAGTGAGATTTGCCGAAAATTTTCATAACACATCAAGGAAATTGAGGAACAACGCTTCTCGGCACACAGAGCTAAGATCGCTATGTACGCAAGTTTCCTTCGTTCGGAACGACTTAGTTACGTGCCTGTAAGTGAGATTTGCCGAAAATTTTCATAACACATCAAGGAAATTGAGGAACAACGCTTCTCGGCACACAGAGCTAAGATCGCTATGTACGCAAGTTTCCTTCGTTCGGAACGACTTAGTTACGTGCCTGTAAGCGAGATTTGCCGAAAATTTTCATAACACATCAAGGAAATTGAGGAACAACGCTTCTCGGCACACAGAGCTAAGATCGCTATGTACGCAAGTTTCCTTCGTTCGGAACGACTTAGTTACGTGCCTGTAAGTGAGATTTGCCGAAAATTTTCATAACACATCAAGGAAATTGAGGAACAACGCTTCTCGGCACACAGAGCTAAGATCGCTATGTACGCAAGTTTCCTTCGTTCGGAACGACTTAGTTACGTGCCTGTAAGTGAGATTTGCCGAAAATTTTCATAACACATCAAGGAAATTGAGGAACAACGCTTCTCGGCACACAGAGCTAAGATCGCTATGTACGCAAGTTTCCTTCGTTCGGAACGACTTAGTTACGTGCCTGTAAGTGAGATTTGCCGAAAATTTTCATAACACATCAAGGAAATTGAGGAACAACGCTTCTCGGCACACAGAGCTAAGATCGCTATGTACGCAAGTTTCCTTCGTTCGGAACGACTTAGTTACGTGCCTGTAAGTGAGATTTGCCGAAAATTTTCATAACACATCAAGGAAATTGAGGAACAACGCTTCTCGGCACACAGAGCTAAGATCGCTATGTACGCAAGTTTCCTTCGTTCGGAACGACTTAGTTACGTGCCTGTAAGTGAGATTTGCCGAAAATTTTCATAACACATCAAGGAAATTGAGGAACAACGCTTCTCGGCACACAGAGCTAAGATCGCTATGTACGCAAGTTTCCTTCGTTCGGAACGACTTAGTTACGTGCCTGTAAGTGAGATTTGCCGAAAATTTTCATAACACATCAAGGAAATTGAGGAACAACGCTTCTCGGCACACAGAGCTAAGATCGCTATGTACGCAAGTTTCCTTCGTTCGGAACGACTTAGTTACGTGCCTGTAAGTGAGATTTGCCGAAAATTTTCATAACACATCAAGGAAATTGAGGAACAACGCTTCTCGGCACACAGAGCTAAGATCGCTATGTACGCAAGTTTCCTTCGTTCGGAACGACTTAGTTACGTGCCTGTAAGTGAGATTTGCCGAAAATTTTCATAACACATCAAGGAAATTGAGGAACAACGCTTCTCGGCACACAGAGCTAAGATCGCTATGTACGCAAGTTTCCTTCGTTCGGAACGACTTAGTTACGTGCCTGTAAGTGAGATTTGCCGAAAATTTTCATAACACATCAAGGAAATTGAGGAACAACGCTTCTCGGCACACAGAGCTAAGATCGCTATGTACGCAAGTTTCCTTCGTTCGGAACGACTTAGTTACGTGCCTGTAAGTGAGATTTGCCGAAAATTTTCATAACACATCAAGGAAATTGAGGAACAACGCTTCTCGGCACACAGAGCTAAGATCGCTATGTACGCAAGTTTCCTTCGTTCGGAACGACTTAGTTACGTGCCTGTAAGCGAGATTTGCCGAAAATTTTCATAACACATCAAGGAAATTGAGGAACAACGCTTCTCGGCACACAGAGCTAAGATCGCTATGTACGCAAGTTTCCTTCGTTCGGAACGACTTAGTTACGTGCCTGTAAGTGAGATTTGCCGAAAATTTTCATAACACATCAAGGAAATTGAGGAACAACGCTTCTCGGCACACAGAGCTAAGATCGCTATGTACGCAAGTTTCCTTCGTTCGGAACGACTTAGTTACGTGCCTGTAAGTGAGATTTGCCGAAAATTTTCATAACACATCAAGGAAATTGAGGAACAACGCTTCTCGGCACACAGAGCTAAGATCGCTATGTACGCAAGTTTCCTTCGTTCGGAACGACTTAGTTACGTGCCTGTAAGCGAGATTTGCCGAAAATTTTCATAACACATCAAGGAAATTGAGGAACAACGCTTCTCGGCACACAGAGCTAAGATCGCTATGTACGCAAGTTTCCTTCGTTCGGAACGACTTAGTTACGTGCCTGTAAGTGAGATTTGCCGAAAATTTTCATAACACATCAAGGAAATTGAGGAACAACGCTTCTCGGCACACAGAGCTAAGATCGCTATGTACGCAAGTTTCCTTCGTTCGGAACGACTTAGTTACGTGCCTGTAAGCGAGATTTGCCGAAAATTTTCATAACACATCAAGGAAATTGAGGAACAACGCTTCTCGGCACACAGAGCTAAGATCGCTATGTACGCAAGTTTCCTTCGTTCGGAACGACTTAGTTACGTGCCTGTAAGTGAGATTTGCCGAAAATTTTCATAACACATCAAGGAAATTGAGGAACAACGCTTCTCGGCACACAGAGCTAAGATCGCTATGTACGCAAGTTTCCTTCGTTCGGAACGACTTAGTTACGTGCCTGTAAGTGAGATTTGCCGAAAATTTTCATAACACATCAAGGAAATTGAGGAACAACGCTTCTCGGCACACAGAGCTAAGATCGCTATGTACGCAAGTTTCCTTCGTTCGGAACGACTTAGTTACGTGCCTGTAAGTGAGATTTGCCGAAAATTTTCATAACACATCAAGGAAATTGAGGAACAACGCTTCTCGGCACACAGAGCTAAGATCGCTATGTACGCAAGTTTCCTTCGTTCGGAACGACTTAGTTACGTGCCTGTAAGCGAGATTTGCCGAAAATTTTCATAACACATCAAGGAAATTGAGGAACAACGCTTCTCGGCACACAGAGCTAAGATCGCTATGTACGCAAGTTTCCTTCGTTCGGAACGACTTAGTTACGTGCCTGTAAGCGAGATTTGCCGAAAATTTTCATAACACATCAAGGAAATTGAGGAACAACGCTTCTCGGCACACAGAGCTAAGATCGCTATGTACGCAAGTTTCCTTCGTTCGGAACGACTTAGTTACGTACCTGTAAGTGAGATTTGCCGAAAATTTTCATAACACATCAAGGAAATTGAGGAACAACGCTTCTCGGCACACAGAGCTAAGATCGCTATGTACGCAAGTTTCCTTCGTTCGGAACGACTTAGTTACGTGCCTGTAAGCGAGATTTGCCGAAAATTTTCATAACACATCAAGGAAATTGAGGAACAACGCTTCTCGGCACACAGAGCTAAGATCGCTATGTACGCAAGTTTCCTTCGTTCGGAACGACTTAGTTACGTACCTGTAAGTGAGATATACCGAAAATTTTCATAACACATCAAGGAAATTGAGGAACAACGCTTCTCGGCACACAGAGCTAAGATCGCTATGTACGCAAGTTTCCTTCGTTCGGAACGACTTAGTTACGTGCCTGTAAGCGAGATTTGCCGAAAA
>JAXRKO010001139.1:0-21712 GCA_037039905.1 Formica aserva
TCAAGTCTAGTAAAACATTAAAAAAAAAAATAAATATATACAAAATATTGCTTATATCTCTCTCTCTCTCTCTCTCTCTCTCTCTCTCTCTCTCTCTGACTTTTGCTATTCTTCTTCTTCTTTAATTTTAAATAAAATATACTTTTTTTGCCTTCGCTCTTTCTTTCTCTTTCCCTCTCAAAATTAAATAAATTAGATAATATTAATAATTTTTTTTAATAATATTTCTTAATAATATTTAACAATATATTTAATAATACTTAACAATATTATTACCTGATATTATATTTATTCTCCTTCTTTTTTTCTGTCTCTTTCTCTCTCCCTCCCTCTCTTTTGCTTATACTTCCTCTTCTTTAATTTTATCTCTCTCTCTCTCTCTCTCTCTCTCTCTCTCTCTCTCTTCGTCTTTTCCTTAATTCTAAATAAAATATTTAAAAGATTATTAACTATTATAATATTCAATCATCTAAAAAATTTAATATATAATTTAATAATACTTAATACTAAAAATAAATTTAATAATATTAAATAATATTTGAAAATATTTAATATTTCTTAATAATATTTAACAATATATTTAATAATACTGAACAATATTATTACCTGGTATTATGATAATTCTCCTTTTTTTTCTTTCTGTCTCTTTATCTCTTTATCTCTTTCTCTCTCTCTCTCTCTCTCTCTCTCTCTCTCTCTCTCTCTCTCTTTCTCTTTCTCTATTGCTTATTCTTCATCTTTTTTAATTTTAAATAAACTATCCTGTTTTTGCCTTCGCTCTTTCTTTCTCTCTTTCTCTCTCTGTCTTAAAATTAAATAAAATAGATAATATTAATAATTTTTAATAATATTTCTTAATAATAATTAACAATATACTACGCGCGCGCCTTCCATGTCCATTTCTAATCTTTTCGTCCTGTACCTCGCCCTTTCACTCATCCCTCCATCCCCCCTTTTCTTTTCCTTCTTCTCTTTCCTCTTCACAATTTCTTCCTATATCCTCCCACTCACTTTTTCAATCTTCTCCACCATCACTTTATTTCCCCCACTCCTAAATTCTCTTTATACCTTTTTCTATCATCTTCCTTCCACACTTTCCTTTCTTCTCTTTTCTCTCTCTTCTTCTTCTTTTTGATCAAAACAATCATAATCATAAACATAATCGTTTAAAATGTGATCTATTACAGACTCGTCCCTTCCTCCCGTGTATGTCCACTTTAAAATATCTGTTAGGAAAAATGTCAGTAAGTTTCTTAATTATGAATTATTGATATTTTTCATATTTTAGGATTCCTCAGTTGAATGACCATCCAAGCATATCAGATACAGTGGCGTGTCTTTTTGAATTCAAGTCTTCAAAAATTATTAGTTTGATCCTTTTTCCTCGATTTTCATTTCTACTTCTAAAAGTTGTAAGTGCATATTAATAATTGCAATTAAAATGGTACAGAAACATAATCATCAATGTTTAATTAAATCAAACATTTGTAACAAAAATTCCTTCAATTTTCATGCATTTACTTTATCATTTCTTTATATCATTACAACATAATCATATATATCACTCATTCGTTTTTCGTTACGCTTTATCAATCGAATATTTCTTTATAAACATATTTTTTAATTTTTTTAGACAGATTATCATGCCCTAAATAAACTTTCAACGAATCCCAAGAACGAACTCGTGAAAATGCGACATATAGTTGTCCATGATTGAAAACATCATTTCGAAGATCTATTGCAATTTTATCGAAAGTCTGTCCTTGTGATTTATTTATGGTCATAGCAAATGCCAGTTTCACCGGAAACTGTCTTCTTTTGAAAGTAAACGGATATACATTTTCACAATACAAAGTGATACGATTAAGAAAAACAATTTCTCCAATCTTATTACCTGTTAAAATTTCACAACGCAATAAGTTATTATCTAAATCTAAAACTAATAATCTGGTATCATTGCATAAACCTTCACTGATACTAAGATTTCTAATAAGCATAACAATAGTGTATTTTCTTAAGCGTAATTCATGAGGTGGAAGACACGTTGGGTTTAAAGAGTTAAGATATTCTATCAGAATTATTTCATGTATATCTTCATTATCTCCAGTCGTTTCAAGAGTATCCACACTTGTATAAACTTTCTCTGTCGTTTCATCCAACAAATTTACTACTTTTTCATTTATTTCATCAACATCGACATTCCTTGCTGATAATATAACGTTATTAGCCATAGTTTTATATTGTTTACGTATTATAATACCTCCGTATATGTCTTTAACCATATCCGAGTTTACGTTAGTTATACATTTTTCTGGAATATGAACATTATCTGAGTAATCATTTAAAGAACCATTACCCAAATTTAGTAAAAATTATGCAAAATCTTTTTCTTGTGGTAAAGTTCTCATATTTTGTGTCAATGAAAATATTTTAAATTGTTTCCATAGAATACTACATTTTATCGATAAATTTATAATTTCACAACGCGTAGCTCTTTCTTTTACAGGTAATAATTGTCTAAAGTTTCCACCAAGAAGAACGATTTTACCACCAAAATATAAATCATTTTGCATTATATCGCGTAGTGTTCGATCCATTATTTCTAAAACATAACGTGGTGCCATTGGAGCTTCGTCTATAATAAAAACATCCACAAGTTTTAAATTTTTAGCGTCTTTAGATTGAACTTTAATGTTCGATGTAGAATCGGCGAAAAGAGGTACAGGTAACCCAAAAACTTTATGTATCGTTCTCCCATTTGGAAGTAATGTCGCAGCAATACCGGTAAATGCCATTGTATTAACTATTTTTCCTCTATTTTTAAGTAGATAATACAAGGTCGTATAAATGAAAGTTTTATCTGAACCACCTGGACCATCGATATAGAAACAGCTATCACTATTGTTACTTGTTGTTGCTACTAAAATAGTATCAACAATTTCTTTTTGTTCTATGCTTAATTGTTCATATTGTCGCATACCTATTGATGTATTCTCCTCAATCTGTTCTTCGTTGTCTGTTTCTTGTTCCTCTGTTTCCTGTTCCATTTCAGGAAAATTAGCAATATTCGATCCTTCCATTTGAAGCAAATTAATAATATAATTATAAACTTTTTTTACTCCTATTATAGGTCCAAATCGTCTTATATAATCTTCCGACATATCTTTTTTAAACTCATCCCATAACTTTTTCGGGTGAACTGGTTGACAATGAATCAAAATTCGTACGAACAAATTACGAAGTCGTCTGGGCATCATCCAAACTTTTGCTTCATTCATTGCACAATACCATTCTTCATCATCTTCTATGAGTCCTAATGCTAAACATGCGGCGGTGAAAGTTTCATGCACCTCGTTATTAACTGTTCTTAATTCTTGAAAATTCGTAGCTCCTTTAACATGTAATAAAAGTATACGTAAATGAAACAACTCTATTTGAGACGGACTGACGGAATACATACGACCGATACAATTAAAGTATCTTTGACGTTTCTCCCAGCCATTAATGGTTCTGCCGTTAATTGTAACTTTTTTAAATACATAATGAGATGGAATATCACTGTATAAATATTGTTTCGCTTCCTCATCTCGAGCATTTAACTTAAAATAGTCTATCAACATTGTTACCCGTTCTACAGCAGATTTTATCGCATCATTATTAATATTATCATCAATTATTACACTATGTTCGTTTGGTAAATGAACCGGTAAACGAAATATAGCGTGACTTTTTTCTTGCAAAGGTTTGCTTAAAATGCGCCAACATGCTTCCACGGGACCGACATATCGAGCTTCGATAAAATCTTGAATTTTATCATGAATTATTGTTTTATCTATATTTTCTCCAATGATTATAGACGCTGCATCATGACCTTTATAAATATATTTATACAAATATTTTACAGATCGTATACTCGAAAATATTTCAATATTAATATGGCTATTAAATAAAAGAGCGTTGGATTAAATGGAACAACGTATCGATTATCAACAATATATCGTCCAGGTCTTTCGTATAGTAATCCATTATTTCTTCGACGATATTGCGGATAACCATCCTCATCCATAGTCGTCTCAGGTCGAAATGATTTTGGAAAGTGTTTCGAACATTTATCGTTTATCAAACACCAATCTCCACATGGCCCATGAATCATATGTTTCATTACAACATTATGTAAACTTTCATTTTCATTAGGATCAGGAATTTCTGCGGAAATAAATTTATCAACTATTTCAGAATTTGATATTTTGCAATTCTGTTTTAATGTAATCAACAAATGTATATGTGGTAATCCACGTTTTTGAAATTCTATTACATAAACGTATGCCAAAACTTCACCAAAAAATTTTTGTCTAACGATAACATCGATTAAATAATCCTTTTTTATATTAAATACGCGAGCACATATATCTGGCCTATCTGCAGGTTGTTGATTTGGAAGTAAATTCTCTTTAATTTCGCGCCAATTTGGATTACAAGTCATAGTAACGAAGATATCTGGTTTTCCATATTTCCGAACAATAGCCATCGCATCTTGATAATGTTGCAACATATTACGCGGTGAACCCACAAATGTTGATGGAAGTATAATCATTTTTCCAATGTGAGCATCGCTATTATTGGCAACGTTTGCTAAATAATCAATTAATCCTTGATAAGTGTCAGCTCGCAATTGTTTTTGATTTTGTTTACAATAATTAATTCGATCTTTTTCAATTTTTATATAACTATCTACAAGCCATTGCTGAAATAATCGTCTTCCCATGACGAAAATATTAAAATTATCACGTATAGCTATTCGATATTTTACGTATGCAGCTCTACTTACTCGTTTATTACTATTTCTGCGTTGTAAATTATCATGCCAACCTTGATTTCCGTATGGATAATATAATGGATAAATCCATGGTTCTACATTTGGATTCATCGTACTGACTTATTGTAATGTTTTATCACTTTTATTATAAATTGTTACATAAGTTTCCGGAATTTCACCATCTGCCGTAGTAGAAAAAACAGCTGCAACTTCATTTACCCTTTGCACATTATATCGACCACGATCGATGCCCTTTTTTGTTAAAAATCCCAATTGTAATTCACGTATACTATTATTTTCAGTTATTTGCTGTTGCATTTGAATTTCTTCATGCATCATTCGATAAGATTGTGCAAAAATATTATTCGTTCGCATAATATTATCTATTAAATATAAAATTTCTTCATCAAGATTCGAATTTCGATGTAACCGACACTCTATCGCTTCATTATTATCCACAATAAAAAGTTGACCATAACTTGGCATTTCGTTAAGTGAGGGATACAATGCAGTATTAATTTGATAATAAATTTGTCCTTGAATTTTAAAACAATAAGGTCCACGTCTTTGCGCACTAAAGTCTGATAAGTTTGCATTAAAGGAGGCGAATGAAAATGTATTATTGTAACCACGAATACGATTATAAAAATGTTTTGATTTTGGATGATTTCCAGTAAATAATTCATAAAGTTCATATGGAGGTTGTGGTAAAGAATCTAACTTAACAGTACCATGACTGCAACAATCGTTAAATGAATTACTTTTATTAACTACTTTTTCAGAATTAAAATGTTTTGCACCACAATGTTCACAACATATATTCATTTTTCCTATGTAATACTCTATGATATTTTGTAGTTGAGTAGTATAAGACGTATTAATATCTACATATCCTTTTTTTAAAGCTCGAGTTTTTTCAATACGATTTGCAACCTTACTTTTATCAACTATATTGTGTGTACTATTTGATGTGCTAGGTATAGAGGAAATAATATTGTTATTTAATAAAGTTTCTATAGTTGAATTGTGAGCATTCCTAATCATATCAGTATCATCGCTAATATTAACATTATTTATTGGATATACTACTTTCATAGATGAATTGACTGAAGCATGATAATCTATTACTATGTTTTTCGAGAAGCTTGTAAAAATTTGCGCTATATTTGGACAAATATCACTGGTATTTGATAAAGATTGACAATCTTTTTTAGTTATCATTCGTTTCGTTTCTCATCTCTCAATCTGAGATTTTGCTTTCCTTTCTCGTTTATTACGCTGGAATTCTTCTTCTTCTTCAACAGTTCGAACTACTTTTCTTCGAGGCATAATTAATTATTAGTTTAATGAAATTATGTAAAATTACTATTAATAACTTTTTTTATACACTTTATAAAATATATAAATTAGTTGTATTTAATTAAAAATTATGAAAATGTTACTTTTTAATATATAAACACTAAATTATAAAAATATTATTTAACAATAATAATATTAAATTAATAAAAATATATTAATAATACAAGAAACTTTAAAATTATTATTTACTATTATTAGATATTATATAGACTAACTAAAATTTTTTTAAAATTTTTAATTGTTAATATATATTAGATATTTATAAATAGTCAAAACCAATTTTAATCAAAATTAAAATAAATTTCAATTTAGGTCAAAATCAATTTCGATCCAACAATCAAAGTTAAAGTCAATTTAAAATAAATTGTTCAAATTAAAGCCAATTCCAATAAAATAATTCAAATTTAAGCCAATTTCAATTTAACTCAAAGCCAATATCATTTAAAATCAAAATGAATTTTAAATCAAGATATAAACAATTTTAATCTAACAATCCAAGTCAAAGCCAATTTCAATCCAAATCAAAGCCAATTTTAATTCATGTCAAAGCCAATTTTAAATCAAGCCAAAATCAATTTCAGTTCAAATCAGAGCCAATTTTAATTCAAGTCAAAGCCAATTTCAATCTAAATAAATATCAATTTTAATCCAACAATCCAAGTCAAAACCAATTCCAATTAAATAATCCAAATCAAAGTCAATTTAAAATTAAATCAAAGCCAATTTCAAAAAATAAAAAAATAAAAACGAAATGAATGATAACTAAAAAAGACTGTCAATCTTCATCAAAAACCAGTGAGATTTGTCCAAATATAGCGCAAACTTTTGTTTCAATTATATCCAATTAAATAATCCAAATCAAAGTCAATTTTAAATTAAGTCAAAGCCAATTTCAAAATTAAAGCCAATTTTAATTCAATAATTCAAAACAAAGTTAATTTTAATCTAACAATACAAATCAAAATTAATTTTAATGTAACAATACAAAAATAAAGATAATTTTAATTTAAAATTCTATATTAAAATCAATTTTAATGTAACAATGTAACATCAAAATCAATTTTAATTCAACAAATCAAATTAAAACCAATTTTAATTTAATAAAATTTAAATTCACTATCAATGCAGTTCAATATTAATATAATTGAATATTAATTCAATTTAATATTAGTTTAGTTCAACATAAAATACAGTTTAATATCAATTTAGGTCAATATCAACTATCAAAAAAAAAAAAAATTAAATTAAATTACTGAAAACAGTAATTAAATGTAAGTATTTAAATAATAATTAAATTAAATTAATTATTACCACTACATCCAACAAATTAACTTCATATGTCACAAGGAAGATATCAATTTAATCTAACAATAATAATTTAATAATGAAATAATTTAATAATTTAATCTAGCAATACAAATCAAAATTAATTTTAATCTAACAATACAAAAATATCAATTTAGGTCAATTTAATATTCTAATATATTAAAATCAATTTTAATCTAACAATGTAACATCAAAACCAATTTTAATTTAATAAAATTTAAATTCACTGTCAATCCAGTTTAGTATTAATATAGTTTAATATTAAATCAATTTAATATTAGTTTAGTTCGACATAAAATCATTTTAATATCAATTTAGGTTAATATCAATTACTAAAAACAAAAATTAAATTAAATTACGAAAAACAGTAATTAAATGTAAGTATTTAAATAATAATTAAATTAAATTAATTATTACCGCTACATCTAATAAATTAACTTGATATGTCACAAGGAAGATATCAACGTCCGCAATAAGCTATCGAATATCTTATCATCCACAATATTCAATTTACACTTTAATCACTTAAGGTCTTTTCTGTAAATATAAAAATATATATCATATATATCATAATTTAAAATATATCATATATCAATATAATAATCGGTACAATTAATATTAATTTTACAAATTACAAAGATAACTAAAATAGATTGTCAATCTTTATCAAATACTATTGAGATTTGTTCAAATATAACGCAATCTTTTACAAGTTTCTCGAAAAACATAGTAATAGATTATCATGTTTCAATTATATCTCCAATTAAATAATCCACAAAAATTAAATTAAATTACTAAAAACAGTAATTAAATGTAAGTATTTAAATAAATTCGATATTAATGTAGTTTAATATTAATTCAATGTAATATTATTTTAGTTTAACATAAAATTCAGTTTAATATAAATTTAAGTCAATATCAATTATTAAAAACAAAAATTAAATAAAATTACTAAAAACTGTAATTAAATGTAAGTATTTATATAAATAATAATTAAATTAAATTAATTCTTACCGCTACATCCAATGAATTAACTTCATATGTCACAAAAAGATATCAACGTCCGCAATAAGCTATTGAACGTCCTATCTTTCACAATATTCAATTTACAATTTAATAACTTAAGGTCTTTCTGTAAATATAAAAATATATATCATAATTTTAAATATATCATATATCAATAAGTATAATCAATATTAATTTTAAAAAATTACGAAGATAAGAAAAACAGACTGTCAATCTTTATCAAATATCATTGAGATTTGTCCAAATATAGCGCAAACTTTTACAAGCTTCTCGAAAAACATAGTAATAAATTAACATGTTTCAATTATCTCCAATTAAATAATCCAAACCAAAGTCAATTTTAAATTAAGTCAAAGCCAATTTCAAAATACAAACCAATTTTAATTCAACAATTCAAAATAAAGTCAATTTTAATCTGACAATACAAATTAAAATTAATTTTATTCTAACAACACAAAAATAAAGTTTCAATTTAATATTCTATATTAAAATCAATTTTAATCTAACAATGTAACATCAAAACCAATTTTAATTTAATAAAATTTAAATTCACTGTCAATCCAGTTTAGTATTAATATAGTTTAATATTAAATCAATTTAATATTAGTTTAGTTCAACATAAAATCAGTTTAATATCAATTTAGATCAATATCAATTACCAAAAACAAAAATTAAATTAAATTACTAAAAACAGTAATTAAATGTAAGTATTTAAATAATAATTAAATTAAATTAATTATTACCGCTACATCCAACAAATTTACTTCATATGTCACAAGGAAGATATCAACGTCCGCAATAAGCTATCGAATGTCTTATCATTCACAATATTCAATTTACACTTTAATCACTTAAGGTCTTTTCTGTAAATATAAAAATATATATCATATATATCATAATTTAAAATATATCATATATCAATATAATAATCGGTACAATTAATATTAATTTTACAAATTACAAAGATAACTAAAATAGATTGTCAATCTTTATCAAATACTATTGAGATTTGTTCAAATATAACGCAATCTTTTACAAGTTTCTCGAAAAACATAGTAATAGATTATCATGTTTCAATTATATCTCCAATTAAATAATCCACAAAAATTAAATTAAATTACTAAAAACAGTAATTAAATGTAAGTATTTAAATAAATTTGATATTAATGTAGTTTAATATTAATTCAATGTAATATTATTTTAATTTAACATAAAATTCAGTTTAATATAAATTTAGATGAATATCAATTACCAAAAACAAAAATTAAATTAAATTACTAAAAACAGTAATTAAATGTAAGTATTTAAATAATAAGTAAATTAAATTAATTCTTACCGCTACATCCAATGAATTAACTTCATATGTCATAAAAAAGATATCAACGTCCGCAATAAGCTATTGAATATCCTATCATTCACAATACTCAAATTACAATTTAATAACTCAAGGTCTTTTGCTTATTCTTCCTCTTCTTTAATTTTAATTAATAAATAAAATTTCCTTTTTTCTCTTCCTTCTCTCTCTCTCTCTCTCTCTTTTATTCGTCTTTCCTTCTTCCTCTTTCTCTCTATATTAATTAAATATATTTAACTTTATTTTCTTTAACTTTATTTTCTTTAACTGTCAAACTGTCAAACGCCATAAACTGTCAAACTGTCAAACGACACGAGTGAAGCAAGCGTAAATACAACAAGCTCGCCGCGCAACTCGACAACCAATCAAACACGCGGAAAAGCGGCAACAATACCTGCGATACATTTCGACTCCAAACACGGACTTCGGGCGTTTCATGACTTTTTTTATTATGGACTAGCACGCAGCGCGCGCTACGCGCGCGCCTTCCTTATCCATTGCCAGTACACTTTAAAGCGCGCGCTACGCGCGCGCCTTTTATTATTTTCATTTGAACATTTTTAATGATATATACACAAAAAAATATACGTCACAAAATAAACCAATTTAACTGCCTAATATCATTAATATTATTACCTAATATCATATTCTTCCTCCTTCTTTTTTCCTCCGGTCTCTCTTTCTCTCTCTCTTTCCCACCTCCCTCTCTCACTCTCCCACAACAGCTCTCTCCCACTTCTCAATCCCTCTCGCAGAACTCTTCTCTCTCTCTCTCCCTCCCTCCCTCTCTCTCTCTCTGTCTCTCTCTGTCTCTCTCTCTCTCTCCCTCTCTCCCTCTCTCCCTCTCTCCCTCTCTCTCCCTCTCCCTCTCCCTCTCCCTCCCTCCCTCCCTCCCTCCCTCCCTCTCTCTCTCTCTCTCTCTCTCTCTCTCTCTCTCTCTCTCTCTCTCTCTCTCTCTCTCTCTCTCTCTCTCTCTCTCTCTCTCTCCTTATTCTTCTTCTTCTTTAATTTTAAATAAACTATCCTTTTTTTATATTCGCTCTTTCATTCCCTCTTTTCCTCTCTCTCTTTAAATTAAATAAAATAGATAATATTAATAATTTTTAATAATATTTCTTAATAATATTTAACAATATATTTAATAATATTTAACAATATTATTACCTGATATTATATTTATTTTCCACTTTTTTGCTTTTGTCTCCCTCCCTCTCTTTTGCTTATATATTTTCTTTTTAATTTTCTCTCTCTCTCCCCCTCCCTCCCTCCCTCTCTTACTCCCTCCCTCCCTCCCTCCCTCTTTTTTTCTCTCTCTCTCTCTCTTTCTTTTCGTCTTTTCTTTAAATTTAAATAAAATAGTTAAAAGATTATTGACTATTATAATATTCAATCATTTAAAAATTTTAATATATAATTTAATAATATTTAATATTAAAATTATATTTAATAATAATAAATAATATTTAATAATATTTAATATTAAAATTATATTTAATAATAATAAATAATATTTAATAATATTTAATAATATTTAACATTATATTTAATGATACTGAACAATATTATTACCTGATATTAAATTTATTCTCCTTCTTTTTTCCTTCTGTGTCTTTCTCTCTCTCTTCTTCTTTTTTACTTATACTTCCTCTTCTTTAACTTTAACACTCTCTCTCTTTCTATCTGTCCTTCTCTCTTAAAATGAAATAACATAAATAATATTAACAACATTTAATAATATTTATTAATAATATTGAACAAAATTGTTATCTAATATTATATTTTTTCTCCTCCTTTTTTCCTTCTCTCTCTCTCTCTCTCTCTCTTTCTCTCTCTCCTCTCCCCCCCTCTCGCTCCATCTCTCTCTCTCTCTCTCTCACTCATTCGACCACATTCGATTCACATCATCGAACATCAATCAAACATGCAATTTTATATATACTTTAAATATATTTTCCAAATCCATGATTAAATATCAATGAATATTTACTAACTTCACTCACGATAAATTTTTGATAATATTTCTTAATAACATTTAACAATATATTTAATAATACTAAACAATATTATTACCTGATATTATATTTATTCTCCTTCTTTTTTCCTTCTGTCTCCTTCTCTTTCCTTCCCACTCTTTTCCTTCTACTTCCTCTTCTTTAATTTTAACTCTCTCTTTCTCTCTCTCTCTCTTTCTCTTTTGCTTATTCTTCCTCTTCTTTAATTTAAAATAAACTATCCTTTTTTTGCCTTCGCTCTTTCTTTCTCTTTTTCTCTCTCTTTCTTTTAAAATTAAATAAATTAGATAATATTAACAATTTTTAGTAATATTTCTTAATAATATTAAACAATATATTTAATAATACTAAACAATATTACTACCTGATATTATATTTATTCTCCTTTATTCCTTCTGTCACTTTCTCTCTCCCTCCCACTCTTTTGCTTATACTTCTTCTTCTTTAATTTTATTTAATATACCCATTGACATTTTTAATATCTTTATTTTTTTATCCATTTATTTACTTATTTTTATATCTATTTATTTATGATACGTACTTTGCATTCTTCGTCTCCTTTTCTCGTTTCTCCCTTCTCTATTTTCTTCTTCTTTTTCTCTCTCTCTCTTTTTCTTTTTTCTTCTTTTTGTTTTCTCGTTTGACGGCCTTGAGAAAATAATAATACTATTTAAAAAACCTGCAAATTTCGAGAGCTCACATTGATTATCTAAAAAAATAAATAATTGTTTTTACACACACTACATACAAAAAATATTAAGCAAGATCCGAAATGGATCAAAATTTTATGTATATTAAATGCCAAATATCAGTTTATTACGCACCGATTTTAATTAATTAATTAATTTAACAATTTATATTCCTATTTATTTATTTATTTTTCTATTTAATTACATATTTATTTATTTCTTTATTTATCTATTTATTTAATCTAATATGTTTAATTATTTATCTATTTATTTATGTATTTATTTACCTTTAAAGACATTTGTTGATTATTTTTGATTAATCTAATTATTTATTTGTTACATATTTATTTATTTATTTATCTATTTAAGATCTGAAATGGATCGAAATTATATGTATGTTAAATAACAAATATTATTTCATTACATATATACATATTATTGAATTATTATTTATTTATTTATTTATTTATTCATGTATTTATTTACCTATTTTTGTGTCTATTTATTTATCTATCTAATTATGATACATACTTTGCGTTATTCGTCTCTCCTTTCTGTTTCTCCCTTTCCTATCTTCTTTTCTCTCTCCTTCTCTCTTCTTCCTTCTTTTTGTCTTTTCCATTATCGACTGAACATAGATTCAAATCTCCTTCAATAAAGTCATCTTTTCCAAGAAAAGATCTGTAATGGATCGAAATTATATACGTTAAATAACAAATATTATTTCATTGCGCATCAATTATAATTTATTTATTTGGTTATGCATCTATTTCCCTATTTATTAATTTATTCATGTGTTTATTTATCAATCTATTTATACTTTGCGTTATTCGTCTCTCCTTTCTGTTTCTCCCTCTTCTCTCTCTCTCTCTCTCTCTCTCTCCACTTTTTTTCCATTTGTCTCCCTCCCTCTCTTTTGCTTATACTTCCACTTCTTTAATTTTAACTCTCTCTCTCTCTACTTCTTTTGCTTATTCTTCCTCTTCTTTAATTTAGAATAAACTATCCTTTTTTTTGCCTTCGCCCTTTCTTTCTCTCTTTCTCTCTCTCTCTCTCTCTCTCTCTCTCTCTCTTAAACTTGAATAAATTAGATCATATTTATATTTTTTAATAATATTTTTTAATAATATTTAACAATATATTTAATTATACTGAACAATATTATTACCTGTTATCATATTTATTCTCCTTCTTATTTCATTTTGTGTCCCTCTCTTTTTCTTCTTCTCTTTTGCTTATATTTCCTCTTCTTTAACTTTAACTCTCTCTCTCTCTCTCCCCCTCTCTCCCTCTCCCTCTCCCTCTCCCTCTCCCTCTCCCTCTCTCTCTCTCTCCCTCTCCCTCTCCCTCTCTCTCCCTCTCCCTCTCTCTCTCTCTCCCTCTCCCTCTCTCTAGCAGCTATAATCTCTGCAGTGGAGAAGACGTGTCAAACATCGCTCCGCAAAAGTAATAACTTTTAAACGGTTAAATAGTTACGGGGAGTGATAGAAAGTTATTCAAGTCATAGCGGCATAGACCGGCATTAGCCATGAGTGTTATCTAGCCGGGATATGCTGATTTGTGGGCGTGAGAAGTGCATTTCCTGTCTGGGACACCAAAGTCTCACACGACAGGTAGACATTAAAGGTGGACACAAAAGTGCTGACGTGTGACAGTGGAACAGAGGTGACTGATCGCTTACGCTGATATTAGCGGTTTCGGCCGATAATTATCGGCATGGACGATGAATATGCTGAATATCGATGCTCGGCATGTAAAAAGACAATAAAAAATCAGGTGGTGACATGCAAGTCTTGCTATCAGGTGAATCGTATTAAGCTGTTTTACCATCCAGGATGTGTAAGCAAGCATAGGATTTACGATAAAAATCAAGAATTGGTACCGTGTTCTGGCCCATTTGACAGATTTACAATTGAAAGTGAAGCAGATATGAAGAAGGCATCGGCAGTGGCCTTGGGCGGCAGGGACAGGCTAGGATCTACAGGATCTACAGGTTCGTTTACGACGCCAAGTAGTGGAAATAGAATATCAGGAGCGAGTGGATCATCGACTATTGACGTAAAAATAGATTGGCTGGTAAAAATTGTAAAAGAAATAAAAGATGAAACAGCATGTAAGAAGGAAATTAAAATGATGGTCAAGGAAATAGTTCGAGAAGAATTGGGAAATGTTAAGCAGGAACTGCTAGAAGAGTTGAAAAGAATGATACAGGGAGAAGTATGTGGATCAACAGGAGGAATACAAAGGAGCTATAGTGAAGCGACTAAAGAGAAAAAGAAAGAGAATGTTATAATTATCAAACCCAAGATTCAACAAGAGAGTGAAGTTACAAAAAAATTGATAAAAGAAAAGGTAGATATCAAAAACATGGCGATGGGAATAACGAAGCTAAAAAAAGGAAGCAAGGGGACAGTGATCATGGGTTGTGAAACTGGAGAAGAAATGAAAACGTTGAAAGCCACAGTGCAGGACAAACTAGGAGAAAATTTCAAAGTTACGGAATCACCGCAGATGAAGCCAAAAATAAAAATTATCAATGTCAGCGAAGAAGAAATGAGATTGGATGATGATGACTTAATAACTACAATCAAGAAGCAGAATAGAATTGATGCAATAAATGATGGATTCCAAATGCGAATAGTGAAGAAAATAGTTAAAGAAAAAAGAAATAATCAACTTAGAAGAAGAGAAAAAGAAGAAGGTTCGATAATAATTGAAGTAGATGAAGAAACGCATGAATTGATGTTGAAAAAAGAGAAACTAAATGTAGGATGGAGAAAATGTCCTATATTCAATCACATTAATGTTAAAAGATGCTTTAAATGCTGGGGATACTATCATATTGCAAAAAATTGTACGCGAGATGAAACATGCCACAAATGTGCGGGAAATCATAAAGCGATTGAATGTACGGCAACAAAGAAAAAATGTGTAAATTGTATGTTTAAAATTCGAACATACAACCTGAAGATAAGTGATGAACACGACGCCCTTAGCCCAGAATGTCCAACATTTAAAAGGGCGATACAAGAGGAGAAGAGGAGGGCCGGCTGGGAAGATGCAAAATAGCAACTACAGAAGGAAGCGGAAATAATATTGTATACAAACGCGCAAAGTTTGATGGCGCATAAAGATGAGATACAACATCAGATTATGAAGAAAATAAATCCGGCATTCATAGCGTTATCAGAGACAAGATTGACTGCTGAAATTGAAGACAGTGAAGTGAACGTACCAGGTTATAGCATAATTAGATGCGATGCTGAAAATAGAAATACAGGAGGGGTTGTTTTATATATAAGGGATGATGTTAAATATGAAATAGTTTAGTAAAAAAATTAGAATCGAATTGTTGGTGTGCTGCGATTGAGGTGAAAGAAAAATTGTATAGAGGAATAATAATGGTAATATATCATTCACCGAGTGCATCGCATGGTGATTTCGTGAGATTTCTGGAGGATATAATAGAAGAGTTAATAATACGGGGAGAATGTATGATAATAGGAGACTTTAATATAGATATTATGTTAGATTCGTTTTATACAAGGAAGTTACAAACGACAATGTTGAGCTTAGGCATGAAACAATATGTAAATAAACCGACGAGAATTACGAAAGATAGTAAAACAATTATAGATTTAATTTTTGCTAATAATAAAATAGAAATGCAGGTAATGCATGAACCTAAAATAACGGACCATGCGTGGCTAAAAGTTGAACTGAATGCGAATAAATTTGATAATAAATACAGAGAACTTAGTGTTAGGAATTATAGAGAGTTTAATATAGATGAATTTATTAAATTAGTGGAAAATAAATTAGAGAAAAACCAAGATATGAATATCAGTGTGAGAGCGAAGAAATTTGTTGATAGTATAGTAAATGCGTTGGACGTCACAGCACCTAGAAAAAATTTTAAAATTCCGAGGATATGGGAAGGGAAAAAGTGGTTTTCGGATGAAATAAGAGAAGCAGCGGCTAAAAGGGATGAGGCATATAGGAAGGCATTGTATGCTGACACGGAACAAAATTGGTTGCAATTTAAAATTGAAAGAAATACAGTAGTTAAATTAATTAGGACAAAGAAGAAAGAATATTATGAAAATATGATAGATCTTAATAAAGAAAATCCTACATCTATGTGGAAAACACTAAAAGAAATAATTAGAGGCGAACCAGGGGGTAAGAGGGAAGTAGAGAATATAGATTTTGAAATATTAGACGGCACTGAAGGATGCAATATAGCAGATAAATTTAATTTATATTATATACAAAGTATTAATAGTATAGTAAAATCTATAAATGGGAGTAAAACTGGGAATGCATGTAAAAGAATTATTTATGTTATTGAAAACGAGGGAATTATGGAAAATTTTGAAATGATTAGTATAGAGCATTTACAGGAAATTGTTATGGGACTACCGAAAAAGAAAGGTACAGAGGAGGGAATAACTAGCGATATATTAAAGGCAGTATTTTACGTAATAAAAGAGGAATTTGTTGATATAATAAATAATTCCTTGAAGGAAGGTTGCTGTCCAAAAGGTTGGAAAACGTCTACAATAATACCGATTCCAAAAGTAGAGAAAGCTAGAAAAGCAAGTGAATTTAGGCCTATAAATATGTTACCAATATTTGAAAAAGTGTTAGAATTAGTAGTTAAAAAGCAAATTGAAACGTATTTGGAAGATAATTGTATTATAACAGAACATCAGTCGGGCTTTAGAAAACAGTATTCGTGTGAAACAGCGATTCAAACAGTCATTGATGAATGGAAATTGATAGTTAGTGAGGCAAAAATGGTAGGGGTAATTTTCATGGATCTTAAGCGAGCCTTTGAAACAATAGATAGAGAAAGATTATTAGAGAAATTATATCAATATGGAATTAGGGGAATGGTTATAGAATGGTTAAGATCATATTTAAAGGATAGAACACAACAGGTTCAATTTAATAATAAATGGTCTAAATTAATGACCACAGAATATGGAGTACCGCAAGGATCTGTATTAGGACCTTTGTTATTTATAGTATATATAAATGATATAATAAAAATCTGTCCAGAAGGATGTAATATAAAAATGTTTGCAGATGATACGTTAATATATGTAACTGGAGAAAGCAGCGCGGAATTAGAGAGCAAAATGAATATGGCATTTACTATAGTAGAAGAGTGGATGAATATAAATAAGTTAAAAATGAATGCAGGAAAAACGAAATATATGATTGTTAGAAGTATAAGAAAAGAACTGCGAGGTAATATAACATTGAAATGTTTGGATGGAACTGAGATTGAACGTGTGGAAATAATGAAATACCTAGGCATAATTATTGACGATAGACTACGATTTAAGGACCACTGTGATTATATGCTAAAGAAAATAGGGAAAATAACGAGTTTTTTGAATAGAATAGGTAATTATATATCGGCATACACTAGATGTATTGTATATAAGACAATTATAGCACCTCACTTTGAATATTGTGCGACGCTGTTAATTGATATGGGAGAAACACAGCTGAGTAAATTGCAAAAAGCACAAAACCGGGCCATGAGGATCATATTGCAATGTGATAGACATACCAAAGTGGAGCGTATGCTGCATGCGCTGCAGTTTATGTCCATAAAACAGAGGCTATATTATAATGTGTGTATATTTATTTTTAAGATTTTAAGGAACATGTTACCGGAGCAATTAAGAAATAGATTAGAAATTGTGGGAAATGAGAGTGAAAGGCAAACACGACAAGCTGGGGATATTGCAATAAAATATCGCAGAACAAGGAGTGCGCAAAAGAGTATGTTTTACGAAGGAGTAAAAATGTATAACGCCTTGCCAGCTGAAATAAAGCGGAATGAAAGAATTGTGCCTTTTAAGCGAATGTTAAAGGAGTATATTGTAATTAATGTAAACTAGATTTGTATTACAAATAGCTGAGTAAGCTAATAAAGATCAATCAATCAAAAATCTCTCTCTCCCTCTCCCTCTCCCTCTCCCTCTCCCTCCCCCCCCTCTCCCTCTCCCTCTCCCTCTCCCTCTCCCCCACCCCTCTCTCTCTCGCTCTCTCTCTCTCTCTTGCTTGTTCTTCCTCTTCTTTAATTTTAAATGAACTATCCTTTTTTTGCCTTTGCTCTTTCTTTCTCTTCTTCTCTCTCTCTCTTAAAACTAAATAAATTAAATAATAATAATAACTTTTAATAATATTTGTTAATAATGTTTAACAATATGTTTAATAATACTGAACAATATTATTATCTGATATTATATTTATTCTCTACATTTTTTCCTTTTACCTCTCTCCCTCCCTTTTGCTTATACTTCTTCTTTAATTTTAACTCTCTCTCTCTTTCTCTCTCTCTCTCTCTCTCTCTCTCTCTCTCTCTCTCTCTCTCTCTCTCTCTTCTCTCTCTCTCATGCTTATTCTTCCTCTTCTTTAATTTTAAGTAAACTATTCTTTTTTGCTTTCGTTCTTTCTTTCTCTCTTTCTCTCTCTGTTTTGAAATAAAATAAAATAAATAATATTAATAATTTTTAATAATATTTTTAAATAATATTTAACAATATATTTATTAATACTAAACAATATTACTACCTGATATTATATTTATTCTCCTTCTTTTTTCCTTCTGTCACTTTCTCTCTCCCTCCCACTCTTTTGCTTATACTTCTTCTTCTTTAGTTTTATTTAATATACCCATTGACATTTTTAATATCTTTATTTTTTTATCCATTTATTTACTTATTTTTATATCTATTTATTTATGGTACGTACTTTGCATTCTTCGTCTCTTTTTCCCGTTTTTCCCTTCTCTATTTTCTTCTTCTTCTCTCTCTCTCTTTTTCTTTTTCCTTCTTTTTCTATTCTCGTTTGACGGCCTGGGGAAGATAATAATACTATTTAAAAAAACCTGCAAATTTCAAGAGCTCACTTTGATTATCTAAAAAAATAAATAATTGTTTTTACACACACTACATACAACAAATATTAAGAAAGATCCGAAATGGATCAAAATTTTATGTATATTAAATGTCAAATATCAGTTTATTACGCACCGATTTTAATTTATTAACTAATTAATCTATTTATTTTCCTATTTATTTATTTATTTTTCTATTTAATTACATATTTATTTATTTCTTTACTTATCTATTTATTTAATCTAATATGTTTAATTATCTATTTATTTAATCTAATATGTTTAATTATTTATCTATTTATTTATGTATGTATTTACCTTTATAGACACTTGTTGATTCTTTTTGATTAATCTAATTATTTATTTGTTACCTATTTATTTATTTATTTAAGATCTGAAATGGATCAAAATTATATGTATGTTAAATAACAAATATTAGTTCATTACGTATATACATATTATTGAATTATAATTTATTTATTTATTCATGTATTTATTTATCTATTTTTGTGTCTATTTATTTATATATCTATTTATGATACATACTTTGCGTTATTCGTCTCTGCTTTCTGTTTCTCCCTTTCCTATCTTCTTTTCTCTCTCCTTCTCATCTTCTTCCTTCTTTTTTGTCTTTTCTATTATCGACTGAAAATAGATTCAAATCTCCTTCAATAAAGTCATGTTTTCCAAGAAAAGATCTGTAATGGATCGAAATTATATATGTTAAATAACAAATATTATTTCATTGCGCATCAATTATAATTTATTTATTTGTTTATGTATCTATTTACCTATTTATTAATTTATTCATGTATTTATTTATCAATCTATTTATGATACATACTTTGCGTTATTTGTCTCTCCTTTCTGTTCCTCCCTCTTTTCTCTCTCTCTCTCTCTCTCTCTCTCTCTCTCTCTCTCTCTCTCTCACCTTTTTCCTTTTGTTTCCCTCCCTCTCTTTTGCTTATACTTCCACTTCATTAATTTTAACACTCTCTCTCCTCCCTCTCTCTCTCTCCTTCTGTTGCTTATTCTTCCTCTTCTTTAATTTAAAATAAACTATCCTTTTTTTTGCCTTCGCTCTTTCTTTCTCTCTTTCTCTATCTCTCTTAAAATTGAATAAATTAGATCATATTTATAATTTTTAATAATATTTTTTAATAATATTTAACAATATATTTAATTATACTGAACAATATTATTACCTGATATTATATTCCTTCTCCTTTTCTTTTCCTTCTGTCTCTTTTTCTCTCTCTCTCTCTCACTTTTCCTCCCTCCCTTTTGCTTATTCTTGTTCTTCTGTAATTTTAAATAAAGTTTCTTTCTTTTCTCCTTCTTTCTTTCTTCTTCTATCTCTTTCTATCTGTCCTTCTCTCTTAAAATGAAATTACATAAATAATATTAATAACATTTATTAATATTTATTAATAATATTTAACTATATATTTAATAATATTAAACAAAATTATTACCTAATGTTATATTTCTTCTCCTCCTTTCTTCCTTCTCTCTCTCTCTCTCTCTCTCTCTCTCTCTCTCTCTCTCTCTCTCTCTCTCCCACTCTCTCTCTCTCCTCTCCTTCCCTCTCTCTCTCACTCACTCGACCACATTTGATTCACATCATCGAACATCAGTCAAACATGCAATTTGAAATATACTTTAAATATATTTTCCAAATCAAGAATAAATATCAATGAATATTTACTGACCCCTCTCACGATAAATTTTTAATAATATTTCTTAATAATATTTAACAATATATTTAATAATACTTAACAATATTATTATTTGATATTATATTTATTCTCCTTCTTTTCTTCTGTCTTTTTCTCTCTTCCTCCTTTTCTTTTGCTTATACTTCCTATTCTTTAATTTTATCTCTCTTTCTCTCTCTCTCTCTCTATCCCTTCACCTTTTCCTTAATTTTAATTAAAATATTTAAGAGATTATTAACTATTATAATATTAAATTATTTAAAAAAGTTAATATATTATTTAATAATATTTAATACCAAAATTAAATTTAATAATATTAAATAATATTTAATAATGTTTAATATTTTTTAATAATATTTAACAATATATTTAATAATACTGAACAATATTATTACCTGATATTATGATAATTCTCCTTTTTTTTTCTTTCTGTCTCTATCTCTCTCTCTCTCCCTCTCTTTTGCTTATACTTCTTCTTTAATTTTAACTCTCT
>JAXRKO010001140.1:0-21692 GCA_037039905.1 Formica aserva
TATTTCTTCTCTTGAAATCAATTTAGTTGTACATTCAGATTTTGAGCGAAAGAACAGGAAAGAGAATAAAAAAATCCCAGAAAACTTTTAAAAATATAAATGTATATTTTGTTTAAGCATTCAAGTAAGAAAAAATATAGGAATATAAAACAATATAATAATACAATATGAAATAGATATTATTTTTAAAACTACTTTAGCAATCTATCGATAATTATTAGATTCAAAATTATTAAGTTTTCGGTTACTCGAAAGTGCTAGCATCAGCATCGCGTTGCTTACAATTGTAAGAAGAAGTGTTGTGATTTTCAATCATCAAAATTTCTCGCAAAATAAGATTGAAAAATATCTTTCTTATTCTTATCGACAAATCTAATATTAAGATTAAACTTGAAAACGGCAGAATATTAATTATTTAAAATTATTTTTTCTACGTTTGAACTTTTCATTGGATCATTTGGAAAATAATGTCATTAATTAATTTAATTTTATGGCTAGATAATATCCATTGGACTCAGTAAAGTATCTTCTATGTTATTTCTTAGAGCTATAATATTTTCGAGACAAAGTTTAAAGTTTGGTCTATTATTTGCTGGACTCCAGCAACGCAGCATTAACTCGTACAAAGTCAGTGGACAATTGAGAGGCGTCGGCAACCTGCCTCCAGCACGTACATAATCTATCACTTCCAGATTAGTCCTGCCAGTGTAAGGATGCTCACCCAATGATGTAATATCCCACAATAGAACCCCGAATGACCAAACGTCGCTCTGGGAAGTAAATATTCCGATCAACAAAGATTCCGGTGCCATCCAGCAAACAGGAAGCCGACCTTGTCCTTTCTAAAACAAGTGGTTTTAGCGTAATTAATCGTCTGTTTTATGTTGTCCATTTTAAGGGCATTTGTATTAGAACGAAAAATGTTTATTTATTTTTTGCTTTATATGTATAAACAGAAATAATCCATCTTTCTTAAGTTCGACTCAAAGTAAAAATGTACTATATTATTACGACAAAAAAAGAACACATAAACACATTTTTAAAAAATTTCATCTTTTTACACTAATTATATTTACCACGCGATAATAGTCATCTTTGTAAACATCTCTAGCTAGTCCAAAATCGCCAATTTTAATGACACGGTTTTCGCGATCTGTTGCGGATACTAAGCAATTTCGACACGCGAGATCTCTATGAACGAAACGCAGATTTTCGAGATAGCAACAGCCTCGCGCAACATCTTCGCACATAGCAAACAAATTTTGCAGACGCAGAACGTGCGAATCTGAGGGTTGTAATTTTCGACTGTCTCTCAAATATTGTAGCAGATCACCAATTTCCATTAATTCCAACACAATTAATGGAGAATCTTCGTCTATGCAGACGGCCAGCAATCTTAGCACATGTTTATGTCAGAAGTGATTCATAAGTCTAGCCTCTTCTAAAAACTTCTTCTTCTCTTGCGAGGAAGCATTTTTTCGAAGCATTTTTATGGCAGCGGATATCTCTAGGCCCGGTCTTTCTAAATTCTTTACTGTTCCTCGAAACACCTGCAAAATATTTAAAATAAACTTAAATTTATATTTCATTAAAAAATATATAGTTTAATGTCAAGTGACATTATATATTTTATTTTGTATTAAATAATAACGAAAAATACGTAGTAGAGTGCATGTGTATGTTATTTCACAAAAATTTTGCATTACTCATAATCTCTTATAAAAAAATATTTATGGAATTATTTTTATCGAGAAATGTGTATCTATTTCAATTTTTGTACATCTAGATATAAATGGCGTATAACATTGCATCAAAAAAATAAATTTTTACCATTCCGAATGCGCCGCTGCCTAAAAGTTTTTCTAATCTGATTTCATCACGTTTGATTTTGATCAGTACATATTCATCCGAATTATATTGCAACATAGGACTGTATAACGTATTGAATTAAATGTTACCTTTCGGTATCTCATGTAGAATCGCTAATTTGATGTCGGTCATTATCGGAGGCAAAACTTGCTCGTTACTTTTTTACGTTGTCGATACACTGTTATAAAATTGCAATATATTTATTTAATAGTATGCATTGCAAAATTTACATCGTTTTTCTAACTAGTAAATTAACTTTTCTTAGAAAATCTTTATATACTATAATACATTAAATATAATCTCTCTCTTTCTGCAATTTAAGAACTAAATGCGTATGAAATATACTTACAGTAGTAAAAGTAGCAGACGCAGATTACAGTAATTATAGCGACAAAGCTTACGGTGAATGATAGGTAATATTGCATAACCGATATTCCAGGAGTGCTCGAAATATCACCTTTGTTTCGCAAAAATATACTCTTAATATATCTTCATTTTATTTAAAAATTTACTCCTACTTATAACTTTACTATTAAAAATTACTAAGTATTTAAATTTCATAAATATTTTTATATGTAAAATAAATATATAATGTTATAATATTTTCATTGGCTTACTTGTCAGTGTTGAAAAAGTAAATCTTTTATCAGACGGCCATATAAAATCTTTCTCGTACTTGGGGTATTTCAATATCAAACGAAACTCGTATAGAGTTCCTGGTAGTAAGTTTTTTATATGGTATATTATTTTTCCCCCATTATTCGGCTCAAAATTGTTTTGCCGAACAATTTGCCACTCCTGCATTTCAACATTTTTGCATTCCAATAAGTAATAAACCATATTAACGCTAGGAATCCACGAGATATTCATACCGTTTATGCTAACCTCGCTTAAAGTTATATTGTTTGGTTCCGAATACATGTACAAGGTTTTGCTCAAACTGTCATTATAATAATCGCTGAAGTTGGCTGGATATATGCGTACTAATACCCTATATTCCTGTTCTGGTATCAACGATTCGATTGTCGTGAAAAATTTGTTTTTCTCATGCTCTGTTTGATTAATTTGTGGCTTGTTTATTTGTCGTGTACTGTTAGTAATTAACGTCCAATGTACTTCGTAGATCACGGACACGCAGTTTAGTTCCTTGGGTGGCATCCAATAAACTATCGCTACAGTAGTCGTCAAAGCCTCAAACTATCACATTATCCGGTGCTTCGAGCTTGCACGGTTTAGTTCTCAGTATCACTTCCAAGCCAAGTAACGGTTCCATCGATAACTGACGAGAGTAAAAATTGCTTATTACTAGCAATAATTTGTACTCTGTAAACGACATTAAATTCTGAATCTCGTAATATCGCTTGTACGTCAGCACAGTGCAATTATCGAACTTGTTAAGCTTATCTAAACAGCTTATGTAGATGGTATATAGACTAGTAGGTAAATTGTACTTTTTGCATCCACTCTTGGGGACCGGTTCCGGAAAATTTACAATGATGCTGTTCATCGTTACCGTCAATATATCTAAGTTGTAAACTTTTTTGTCAGGTGTCAGACATCTCGTCGGAGGATACGATTGCAAAGATTTATCGAAAGAATAAAAATTATCACTTCGGGAATACATTTTTATCTTTTGGATGTATTTGTATGCATCTACGCTCTCGAGAAGTGCATACTTTTTTTTTAAGATATATATATATAATCATCGTTAAGTGAAATGTAAATGTTTGTCTTGTCAATCGCTAAAGATTTGAAATATATTGCAAAATAGAAGATTTGTAAAATCAAATTGCATATAGAAACGTTATTGTCTGTCACAAACAAGAGATTATAAAATAGCCAATAAATTAGCGGTTTCTTAGTATTAATGTCGTCAATTTTCATAGACATAAAAAGTGGTATATCGACTGTGAAGGGGCATATAGATATATTTTTCTGAAAGATTCGAGCGTTTTTTCCATCCAGATCCGATTGCATTATTTGAGCATCTTTATATTTAGTATAACTTCTCCAATATAAAGTTCTAAAAAATAAATACATTATTTTCTTATTATAAAACATTATTATAACAACAGCAGAAAAAACATTATATATATAATGAATATGTAAAATTCTTATAATTGAATTTATGTTAATTTATTATTTTTTATAACTTTTGATCTTATAATTATAATTATAAAGCCATATGACATTATTAAAAAATTACAAATCAGTACAAATCTTTAATGAAAATATTGTTCATTTACAACAATGAATATTTAAATACACAAGGCTCAAATGATAAAATAGATAAATCCAAGAGGGAAAGGCCAATAAGAACCTGGACGCGGTATTTATTGCGTAAAAATTGTGTGCTATTTATTTAGCAAAAGATGTTTATGGTCACGATATAAATTCGCAAATAAACATTATAAAATGACAAACATCAAACGTTTTGGCCCACTTCGGGTCCTTATCAATGGTAATAATTTAATATTAATATAAAAACCGAGAACTCGTGAGGTGGAGTATCCGGAACGCAACTTATACTAACTAACATTATACAGCGCTTACAAGATTATTCAATGGATCACAGATGACTGTAAGATTTCGCGTGGGTTAAATTCATCACACGGCCGCTTAATTTTGTTCTTAGGCAAAATGTTGGAGGCGGGCGCGAGCAAGCGATTGACACCATATTCATAGTAAGAAAACCAATAGTGAAGCTCTTAATCGAAAAATAATGTGTGTCCAATATAAGCGTATGGAGTTGAGGAAATAGGGGTGGCGAAATTAGTAAAAGATGCAAGATGCAAGATGCAACGCTGCGATGAGTATGAATCGAAAGACTCAGAATACGGTCCTATAAAAAGGAGGATGAAAATGAAAGAGATAAAGTTACTTACAAAAACAAAATTGATGTCCAAGTTAATTAAAAGCGATGCGAGACTCTTCGAAAAATTTTTCTGTTTAAGACCCGTTGAAAATTTTGTTTGAAAACACATGATTAGAAACAGAAAACAGACTGATCTAGCAAGCTGCTCGATGTCTAATGAGGAAACCGTCACACGGAAAGGGGACAACAGAGTTAAACATACGAGATAATAATAAATATTATAACACAAAATCAGAAACGAAAACAAGGTTAAAAACAAAACATAGGAAAGAACAAGGGAGAGGAAAAAAAGAAAAGAAGAAACATTAGGAGCATTTGTATATGATAAGAAGGTAAGAATGGTCCAAAAGAATCGTGTGAATTTTGAAAATCTATGCTATTTTCTTGTTGCTTAATGTATAGTATTTCCGATATGACTTTCTTAATATAAGAAGGCTTTTCGTTTAATATTTGGACGTTATCCCAATCAATTTCATGCCCTGTGAGATGTTTTGTAATTACCAAGTGACAAGAAAAATCACGGTTTATATTGAGACAATGTTCTTAAATTCTCAGGAAGGTTCATTGGCTTTTCTCTCTTGGATTTATTGATTGTTTATTTATTTTATATCGAAAATTAATATACCCTATAGACGGTAGTATATTTAAAGAAATGCGATAATAAAACATGTTTCTTGTTTCCGAAATCTTATCATATTTGACTATGCCATTTTTCCACATTGTTAAGTCGAGCTTCATGATGTTACTAAAATCCATAAATAAATTGTCTTTGTAGTATTCTACCCAGTACAGATTTCTTGCTACTCAGTCGATGTAGAGATAGTACGCAGGTCTTTGAAGTATAGCTATTATATTAATGCTGTTTTCATTCATCTCCAACATCATCAGCTCTCTCTTTGTGTTGCTCCAATAAATTTTTTGTTCCGCTATCGAATAAGTGACACTTTCTATGTACGAATCCTTAACAACATTAACGTTGGTTTTTAAATCCAGATCCCATATATCGATACCGTTTCCCGTTACTATCAATAATTGCGGTATTGGATTTTCGTACGTAGTCGATACATCAATAAAATCTGTGTAAGGGCCAGCACCAACTTTAGTATGCGCTCGTACTTGAAAGTAGTACGTCGTGTTAGGTTCTAGATTGTGCATCGTGCATTCCAATATTGTAGCTGAGGTACTTTTGTTGTCGCAGATTTGAATCTCTTTTTGGTTCATGATGAACCAACACTGCACTGTGTATCCTTGTATTACTTCGTCTGTAAATTCAGGTTGATTCCATCTGTAAAAAAAAAATAAGATTCTAGCCTTTTTATATTTAGTAAAATTATAACAGAATCAATGTTTTCATATGTATGTATTAAATTTAAAGGAATACAGACTAGGAATTTACCTGAATGTCATAGAAACATCTCTTTCTTCATTTAGGAATCCGTTATAAAACTCTACAAATGCTCTGGGAAATGTTGGTTTGCTCAAAATGCTTTCTAAAAATTATAAGATTGCACATATTGGCATAATTATATATAAGAACATTAACTTGATTATCTCAATAATTCAGAAAAAACAATTTAAAGTAAAAATAAAACCAGAAAAAAATAGAGATAAATTACAAAATATAAAAATTAGCACAGCAAGTGTTGACTTTTAAAATAATAAAATATTATAAAAAGTTTACGCGTTTTATACGACACAAAAAAAATAATTGTTAATCCAGAACAAAATAAAGTACAAAGTTTTTAATAAAGCAATAAACGTTTTTCGGAAATATTTTATTGATTAAGAAATCAAAAGTATAATATTTGCGATTATTCTAAAAAAAATAAACTAGCAAAATTATATAATTAACTGCGTTATATTAAATCTTGATTAATTTTACATACGTATAATATGTGAATTTTTCTTTCTTTTTTTGTGGCAAAATGAAATTTATATTCTTCTCGCTGTTGAAAGATATTTTTTATTTTATCTTATTTTCACTCTCTCTTAAATGTAAATTATATTTATAATTTTTTTGCCATGGACATTTTTTAAATTATTTATGCATTTCTTTGCAACTTACCAATAGATTCTGGGATCACAGATATATTTGCAAATGGAATTTTGTCAACTTTGTTTCTCACACTCACACTATCAGAATGACTCCGGTCAGATTCGCGGTTTTGTAAAATATGATAATCGTTGTTCTCGGATACTGGAATATCCTTGATAAAATATAACATACAAAAAGAAATTAGTAAACACCGCTAGGCCAAAAACGTGGCGACTTTCGATACTTTTAATAAACAATATATGTACTAAGTAAATAGTAATGTATGTAATAAGTAAATCTGCCATAAAATTTCTTGTTTGTTTAATCATATAGGTGTGATATTTTTCTGTATACCTCTCTTGATTGATAATGTGTTTAAAACATACAGTGCAGTTACATTTTTTTAAAAATCCGTTTTTATTGTTTTTCAAGACTTTTTTTAAAGATCTGTTTTTATAGTTTTTTATATGCAAGATCTTCTTGCATATCAAACATGATTCTTTTATCAAACGGAATTGGCTATCGTACACAAAGCTGCGTCAAATAGATGTCAATAAGACTGTTTGGACCAATGAGCATGTAATGTAAATCAATATGTGGTGGTTTAATGCTCAATGCTTGTTGATTTAAACGGTCTGCCATGCATATGCAGCTATGTCAATTTATGTGTGATGGTCCAAAGTCACGCAGAATAGAATAATTTGGGTTAATGAGAGTTCATATAACCGATTCTCTTAACAAGTAATACATGAAGGTGTAGCTCTTTTCGATTGTTGAAACAATTTTGTTTAACGTTTGTTTACGGTAAGTTAGTTAATTTCTCCAAGTAAGTGACTCTATCTTAATATTTTTATTTTTCTTTTTAAAAATTTATTTGTTTTCTTTAAAGTTTCAGTTTATTTAACTTCAAGAATATAAATGTTATAAATATTGTCTTTTTATGGTCATAAAAATTATATAAATTTTTTTACTTAAACTTTTGTTGAATTTCTTTTCAGTTATCGTTACATGTTTTAACGCAAACCAATTTTGGAGAATATGATATTATAATTAACTTACATTACCTGGGTAAAATTGTATGTATATAGCTATATAATGAATATATGTACAATTAAAATTATATATAAAGTCAAAGGCGTACCAAAAAATGGTATATTGTTGATTTCTGTGAATATTAGCTTTAATGTTACGGTTAATTGATACAACTCAAAATTCCATTATATCGATACTCGACTTTATTTCGATATTTAGTAATTCTGTTCTGTTATATGTGTATATATATAACTATCCTTAACATAAAAAAATGAGACTGACTTTCTAAATTAATTTTGTTAAATAAAAACTAATTTAGTACATATCTTATTATACTAATACGAAAGACAGTCAAATATAAATCAAACTTTTTCCAAAACTTTTTATTTGATCAAAATATTTCCAATTAAAACGCACATCCAAATCATTTTTCTACATAATTTCCACTAATATCTAAGCAGTTTTGCCACCAGATTGACCGTTTTTTTATTCCCATATTATAAAAAGTAGTGGGACGTGTCCAAAGCCAATTGCGCACGAATTCTTCCACTTCTTCATTATTGTCGAATCGTTGTTCTTCCAACGCCTCTTTCAGTGGTCCAAACAAATGATAATTACACGGTGATAAATCGGGATTGTAAGGGAGATGTTCAACCGCGTGGTTTAGTGCAGTTGAGACTATTTCTCTTGAGTTAAGACGACAGTGTGAGGCCTAGCGTTGTTGTGCAGAAGCAAAATTTTTTTCGTGCATAATTGGCTTCGGATACGTCCCACTACTTTTTATAACACGGAATAAAAAAACTGCCAATCAAATGGCAAAAGTACTTGGATGTTAGTGGAAACTATGTAGAAAAATGACTTGGGTGTGCATTGAAAATATTTTGATCGAAAAAATTTTGGGAAAATTTCGGTTTATATTTGATTGTCCCTCGTAAATGATTATAAATATTTAAGAAGATAAAGAGGTCTTAGGAATTAAAGAAAAATCACATAAAAATCAGTTCGTGTCACCATATATAAGTATTAATATAGCGGAGAATAAACAGAAAACCTTATTGATGTTAAAAATACTTATTTTTAAAAAAAGCAATTAGAGAGGCGCAAAGATGATACAGTCAAGTTTTAATAGACCATTTAATTAAGCTTATTTCGTATTATATAACATACATTTATAAACAAAGTTTCCAAAATTTATACATTCCTTTTTTTTGATAATATTATACATGCTCTTCAGTGTTTATTTTATATAGTTTTATTTTATTATTATACAGTACATATATTTTATTATTATATACAGTTTTAGTTACTCAAACTATTAGCTGTAATAACATTTAATTTCTTATTTAACAAAGCAATCTCTTACCTGCATGAGGTCTGAATCTGGGCACATGGGATCGCACTCTCTCGAAGCTACACTATTTTCCGGATACTTTGATAAAGTATCCGCTCCCGCTAACATTAACACTTTTAGTAAAACACATAATACCGTTTTTGACATAATAATTTTGTTCCTTTTTTGTAAATACTTGCTCTCAATCAGTTTCCGCACAATCTTTGGCGGCTCAGCTATGAATAGTGATTCTATCGATATTCTTGATAATGCAAATAATTGCTAATTGCATCAATGTTTTCTTACTTATATCATTTTTTTGAAATTTGTTTAGTATATCAATCATGAAATCTTCTAGCGCTAATTTTCAAAATTCTTTTTATAATCAATCACGATGTATCTTACATATCATCAAATTATAAAACATTTGGTTAATAAATTGATCACTTTTTTCCATAAAAACCAATGACAACATTGAACGAATGCATTTGTTTGTATCAAATAATAATATGAATATTATCAGTTTTCCTCTGTAATTGCTCTTAATATAATTTGATAGAAAAGCAGTCAAATGAAAAGAAACGTGCAATATATAATTATTGTTGGAGAAAATTATAGACGAACAGGAAATTACTGAATTATAAATCTTTAATTTTGTCACTATTCATGCACTAAATTTTACCAGATTGTATATATTTTCTATATCTCTTGTTTGATTAAATACTGCATTCAATTAAAAACTGTGTGTGATAATTGTTTCTTATATATATATATATATATATATATATATATATATATATATATATATATATATATATACTATCGTGCTCTTGAGGGCCCACTATTCTTGTACATCGTTCTTGACGGACTGAAACGTTTGTATCATGCAGTTCTAATCGATCTTCACATAACGCGATTGCGTATTTGTATTTGATTGGTGACCATCATGAATCATCAACTTGAATAATCGATTTAAATGAAGCACTTTTGCCGAACCATTATTTTTTTTTTGCTACACTCCACTTGCGATTTTCTTCTGTGAAAACATTCGTCGCTAATTTAAAAAGAGCTAGACTTTTTAAGATTTGTTAAATTTCATTATTAATATTATTAATGAGTAACTAACGTTCATAAGTAATATGTAACCATGTATATTGCGACAATAAACGTCGTAGGCGTTTACCGGGTGAGGAGATTTGAGTACTCTAATGAGTCTAAGAGCTATGTCGTTTAGGATTGCCACCTTTTTTTAAAACAAATAACGTATGTAACGCCTTTAAGAACGAAAAAAAAGAACGTTAAATAAAAAAAAAGTACATATATTTTTTATATTATTTATTTTTCCATACATATTTTTTATTACTTTTAGCAATATCTAATAAGTGTTTGTCTTTTTTAAAGACTTCAGAATAGATATACTATGTCTATGATCTAGACCGAGCGTTTGCCTTTATTTAAGGAGTGGGGGTAAAGGTGCACGTAGAAAAGGACATACTCTGTTTCGTGCCCCTTGCGTTCTCTCTCGCTCGCACATAGAATAGCGCTCTCTTTCGTCATACTACGTGCGAGCGAGAGAGAACGCAAGGGGCACGAAACAGAGTATGTCCTTTTCTACGTGCACCTCGGCTCCCACTCCTCAACACTCGGTCTAGATATACTATGTCTATGGATTCAACGTTCGGGCGTTGCACTTTTGGAATTTTCCGTCATGCACGCCACACTTTAATCAAGCGACCATATACAATCATGAGTAAATTAATTAATGTTGATAATAATCAGATTTTTTTTAATTAAAAGAACATAATTAAAACTATAGCAAAATTTATTATATTATAATAGAATAGAATTCCGTTCCGAAAATCGAGCAACGTTTAGAAAAGATACGTTAAACAGGCGACCTTCAATTATATACAATCATAAGTAAAATAATTAACGTTGCTAATAATTAGTATCTCTTAAAAATCGAAAGAACAGGATTAAAATTATAGTAAAATTAGAATAGATTTCCATTTCAAATATTGATTTTTCGTATGTCGTATAAAGATATATCTTAAAATAGAGACGAATACTCTTCCACATTTTCGGTGTTTTAATTAGAAATCTAGATAAAATCCCGCACAATACAAAAAAAGTACTCTTTTATACTCTAAAAAACCAATATTGCAAAAAGTTGCGAATGTTCGTATAATATTTTACGAAAACCTGTTAGCTGACATTATATAGGGGAAAGTTGGGTAAAACTGGGTAAGCGGGTCAAACCGGGTACCCCTGTTTTTTCGTAATAAATGCTGTTATCTATGATGACTAACTTGTGATATTAGTTGTAGATTGGCGCCATCATTATTTTAAAACAAACCGTGCCCCTGTGCACACGATATTTCTTTTTTAATAGAAGTTCAAAGTTTTTAGCCCAAAAAAGATCGATATCGAAGCAAGAATCGAGTCGTCGTGCACTTTTTCTATATATGTATAGAGCATTTGTTTCGGTAAATGCATTATTGCATTCTGTACATATTAGAGAGTATATCATACTAGTTTTGATCGGCACTTTGTACGCCGGAATATACAACCGCCATATTTGTTACTTTTCTTGTGTTGGGGCAAAACCGAGTACTTACACATCTCATATAATGAAAAGAGGAAGAAGTGTTATCCTGACTTTGTGTCCCTACAAAAAGCAGTTGAAAACAAAAACTAACGCTCAGAAAAAGAAACCACTAAAAAAAAGCTTTTTGAGATCCCAAAAGTTAAAAAGTTAAATAAGAAAGTCCTGCTACAATGTTGAACAAGAGGATATTTTTATTTGTGATTTTTATTAGTAGAATACATCTTTATATTGTATTTTGATTAAAATAAATCTAGATTTTGTAATTACACGGTGTTTTGCATATTTTCAAATGGGTACCCGGTTTGACCTTACCGGGTCGGCAAAATTTTTTTTATTCAGATTTTTTGAAAACAAATCCAAAAAGATACCCGGTTTTACCCTACCTATAAATTTTTATTTAGTTAGCGTAACATTTTAATATCATTATTTTTGTAAGAAATAAAAAAAAACTATTTTATACAATTTCCTTTTGTTAAGAAGATTAGGAACGATATAAATTTGACAATTCAATCTCAATTGAATCTATCATTGATCGAGTTTAATCGGAATTTGATTGTGTTTAAGAGAGTGATCTTTTCTTCACAATAAATTTGATTTGATTTGCTATATTCTCCTTTTAAATTGTATTTTTTTAAATATTTCTACTCTTGAAATCAATTCAAACATACATCCAGATTTTGAATGAAAGAACAAAAAAGGTATAAAGAATTCTAAACAATTTTTAAAAATGTATATTATATTTAAACATTCAAGTAAGAAAAAATATAGGAATATAAAACAGAGTGCTAATATAATATGAAATATACATTATTGCCAAAACTATTGTAGCAATCTACCTATATATAGTAGATAATTATAGATAATTATAGTAATCAAATATAGATAATTATAGTAATCAGATCACATATAGATAATTATAGTAATCAGATCCATTAGGTTTCGTTTCAGTTACTCGAAATTACTAGTGTCAGCTATATTATTAATAGTTATAAAAGCAAGTGTTGTGTCTTTCAACCATCGAAATTTTTTGCGAGGGAAGAAAAAATGTCTTTCTTCTTTCTATCTATAAATTTAACATATTAAGATTAAACTTGAAAATGGCAGAATATTAGATATTTAAAATTATTTTTCCTATGTAGAACTTCGCATTTGATCATTTAGAAAATAACGTCATTAATTTAGTATTATCGGCTAGATAATATCCACTATACTCAGTAAGGTATCTTCTATGTTATTTCTTAGAGCAATAATATTTTCAAGACAAAGTTTGAAGGTTGGTCTATCATTTGCTGGATTCCAGCAACGCAGCA
This sequence comes from Formica aserva, assembly GCA_037039905.1. Lineage (NCBI taxonomy): Eukaryota > Metazoa > Arthropoda > Insecta > Hymenoptera > Formicidae > Formica > Formica aserva. Next base: position 13,060 of record JAXRKO010001140.1, read on the forward strand.
TCAACTCGTACAAAGTCGATGGACAATTGAGAGGCATTGGCAATCTGCCTCCACCGCGTACATAATCTATCACTTCCAAATTAGTCTTGCCAGTGTAGGGATGCTCACCTAACGATGTAATTTCCCACATTAGAACCCCGAATGACCAAACGTCGCTGGGAAGTAAATATTCCGAGCACCAAAGATTCAGGTGCCATCCAGCAAATAGGAAACAGACCTTGTCCCATCTAAAACATGTGATTTTAGTGAAGTTAATCTTCTAGTTCTCAAATTGTCCATTTTTAAAGTATTCGTGCTAAAACAAAAAACATTCACTTATCTACATGTATATTGCTCTATATAAATAGAAATAGTTTACTTTTCTTAAATTTTATTCAAAGTAAATATACTATATTATTACGCCATATACTACGACATATACTATATTATTACGACAAAAAAAAAGAACATACGAACATTTCTAAGAAATTTTATTATTTTTAAATAATTGATTTACCTTGCGATAATAGTCATTCTTGGAAACATTTCTAGATAGTCCAAAATCGCCGATTTTAACGATACGGTTCTCGCGATCTCTCGCGGATACTAAGCAATTTCGACACGCGAGATCTCTATGAACGAAACGCAGATTTTCCAGGTAACAACATCCTCGCGCAACATCTTCGCACATGGCGAACAAATCTTGCAAACGCAAAGCGTGCGAATCTGATGGTTGTAATTTTCGACTATATCTCAAATAATGTAGCAGATCACCAATTTCCATTAATTCCAATACGATCAATGGAGAATCTTCGTCTAAACAAACGGCCAGCAATCTTAGCACATGTTTATGTCGAAAGTGATTCATAAGCCTGGCCTCTTCTAAAAATTCCCTTTTCTCTTGCGAAGAAGCATTTTTTCGAAGCATTTTAATGGCAACGGGTGTCTCTATGTCCGGTTTTTCTAAATTTTTTAATTTAACGAAAATATACATAATGGGGTGCATGTGTATGTTATCTTATAAAAATTTTGCGTTACTTATAATCTTTTATAAAAAGTTATTCATTATAATTAGTAATTAGTAATTATTTTTATCGAAAAATGCGTATGTGTTTCAATTTCTATAAATCTAGAAATTAGCGTATAACATTGAAAAAATTAGCTTTTACCATTCCAAATGCGCCGCTGCCTAAAAGTTTTTCTAGTCTGATTTCCTCACGTTTGATTTTGGTCAGTACATATTCATCCGAATTATTTTGCAACATAGTATTGTATAACGTATTGAATTGAATGTTACCGTTCGGTATCTCATGTAGAATCGCTAATTCGAGGTCGGTCATTGTCGGAGGCCAAACTTGCTCGTTACTTTTTTTGCGTTGTCGATCTGTAATAAAATTGCAATATACTTATATAATAATATATTCCAAAATTTACATCGCTTTTTCAACAAGTAAATTAACTTTTCTTAGAAAATCTCTATATATTACATTAGATATAATCTCTTGCTGCAATTAAAGATTTAAATATATCAAATATACTTACAACAGTAAAAGTAGTAGACGTAAATTATAGTAACTGTAGCGATCAAGCTTAAGATTGGTAAGAAATATTGCAAAAATGATGTTCCAAGGGTGGATTCCAAGGGTGCACAACTAATATCACCTTTGTTACGCAAAAACATACTCTTAATATTTTCATTCCTTTTTTAAACTTTTTTCTACTTATAACTTTATTATTAAAAATTACTTAGTTTAAATGTAAATATTTTTATATCTAAAATAAGCATACAATGTTATAATATCTTCACTTGCTTACTCATTGGCAGCGTTGAAAAAATAAATCTTCCATTAGACGGCCATATAAAATCTTTCTCGTACTTGGGGTATCTCAATCTCAAACGAAATTCGTGTCGAGTTTCTGGTGGTAATTTTTTTATATAATACATTACTTCCATCCCATTATTCAGCTTAAAGTTTTTTGCAATTTGCCACTCCTGCATCTCAACATTTTTATATTCCAATACGTAATGAATTGTTAAATTAACGCTAGGAATCCACGAGATATTCATACTGGTTATGCTAGTCTTGTTTAAAATGATATCGTTTGGTTCCGAATACATGTACAAGATTTTGCTCAAACTGTCATTATAATAATCACTGAAGTTGACTGGATATATGCGTACATATATCGTGTAATTCTGTCGTGGTGTTAACTCTTCGATTATTTTAAAAAATATGCCGTTTCTTATATGTTCGGCCTTTTCGATAATAAAGACTTTATTTTCAAAAAGATTGGTATCACACACCAAGTGTACTTCGTAGATCACAGGCATGTTCAGCATCTTAGGCGGCATCCAATAAACTGCCGCTATAGTAGGTGTCAGAGCCTCAACTGTCACATTCTCCGGTGCGTCTAATTTTTTCGGTTTACTTCTCATCATCACTTTCACTTCCGAGTCGAATGATGGCTCCATCGATAACTGATCAGAGTACAAATTGCTTGTTCGGACTAACAGTAATTTGTACTCTGTAAGCTTTAAATTCTGAATCTCGTAATATCGGTCGTATGTCTGCACGGTGAAATTATCGAACTTGTTAAGCTCATCGTCTAAACGATAGCTTATGTTGATGGTATATAAAATGGAAGGAAAGTTGTTTTTGCATCCACTCTTGTGGACCAGCTCCGGAAGATTTACGATGATGCTGTTCGTCGTTACCATCAATATTCCTACATTGTAAACTTTTTTGTCGGGCGTCAGACATATCATCGAAGGATACGATTGCAAAGATTTACCAAAAGCATCGAATTTATAAAACGAGAAAGGCGCTTTTATCTTTTGAATGTATTTGAATGCGTCTACGCTCTCGAGAAGTGCATACTTTTTTTTCAAAACATATATATAATCATTGATACATTTAATATAAATGTTTGTCTTGTCAATCGCTAAAGATGTCAAGCTGTATTTTTCGGAACGTAAAATCAAATTGCACATAGAAACGTCAAAGTCTGTCACAAACAACGAATTATCCAACAACCAATAAATTAGCGGTTTCTTAGTATCTATGTCGTCAATTTTCATAATAAAAATAAAATATTTTGAAATATCGGCTGTGAAGGGGAATATAGATACAATTTCCTGAAAAATTTGAACTTTTTTTTCATCAAGATCCGATTGCATCATCTGAATTTCATAATTCTCAATGTAATTTTTCCAATATAAAGTTCTAAAAAATAAATGCATTATTTTCTTATTATAGAACATTATTAAAACAATAGTAGAAAAAAAATGTTTATATGTATATAGTGAATACTAAACATTTTTATAATTAAATTTGTGTTAATTTATAATTTCTTTATAACTTTTATTCTTAATTACAAAGCTAAATAAAATTATTGAAAAATTACAAATCAGTACAAATTTTTAATGAAAATATTATTCATTTATTTCAAATGGATGAAAGTTAACATACCCTGTAAACGGTAGTATAGTTAAATATGGAGTAAGTAGATTAGAATAAGGAAGAATTAATGGGCTTCCAAAAATCTTTTCATATTTGACTATGCCATTTTCCCACATTGTTAAGTCGAGCTTCATGATGTAATAAAATTCATTTCCGTCAAATTCTGTCCAATACAGATTTCTTGCTACCCAATCGATGCAGAGATGCCTCGGAAGATATTTACTCTTAGCTATTTTTTTTTTTTATTGTTTTCATTCATCTCCAATATCATTAGCTCTTTCATAGAGTTGCACCAATAAATTTTATGTTCCGCTATCGAATAAGTGGCATCCATTATGCCATGCATAACGAAACTAACGTGGATTTTTGAATCTAGATCCCATATATCGATACCGTTTTGCGTCATTATCAATAATTGCGGTATTGGATTTTCGTGCGTAGTCGATACATTAATTAAATCTGTGTAAGGACCAGCACCAATTTTAGTATGCGCTCGTACTTGAAAGTAGTACGTCGTATTAGGTTTTAGATTGTGCACCGTGCACTCCAATACTTTAGCTGAGATATTTTTGTTGTCGCAGATTTGAATCTCTTTTCGATTCTCGATGAACCAACACTGCACTGTGTATCCTTGTATTACTTTGTCTGTAAATTCAGGTTGGTTCCATCTATAAAAAAAAATAAGATTTTAGCCTTTTTATGTTTAATAAAATTATAACAGAATCAACGTTTATATATATATATATATACATATACATGTCATTTAATTTAAAAGAATACAGTCTGAGAATTGATATTTTTTACCTGAATGTCACAGAAATGTCGTCTGTTTTATTTGGGAGTCCATTATGGAACTCTACAAATGCTCTGGGAGATATTGGTTTGCTCAAAATGCTTTCTAGAAATTATAAGATTGCAAATATTGGCATAATTATGTATAAGAACATTAACTTGATTATCACAATAATTCAGAAAAAAACAATTTAAAGTAAAAATAAAACCAGAAAAAATAGAGATAAATTACAAAGTATAAAAATTAGCACAGCAAGTGTTGACTTTTAAAGTAATAAAATATTATAAAAAGTTTACGTGTTTTATATGACTCAAAAAAAATAATTGTTAATCCAGAACAAAAATAAAGTACAATGTTTTTAATAAAGCAATAAACGATTTTCGGAAATAGCTTATTAATTAAGAAATCAAAAGTATAATATTTGCGATTATTCTAAAAAGAATAAACTAGGAAAATTAAATAAATAACTGCTTTATATTAAATCTTGATTAATTTTACATATAATATGTGGATTCTTCTTTTTGCGACAAAATGAAATTTATATTCTTCTCGCTGTTGAAAGATATTTTTTTTTTTGGATTTTACTTTTACTTTTTTTTAATGTAAATTATATTTTTTGTCGTAGACTTTTTTTTTAACGATTTATGCATTTTTTTGCTACTTACTTTTATTATGTTCTTGGATCACAGACATATTTGCACATGGAATTTCATCAACTTTGTTTCTCATACTCATGCTATCAGGATGACTCCTGTCATATGTGAGATTTTGCAAAAAGGGACAATCATTGTTCTCGAATTCTGGAATATCCTTGATAAAATATAACATACGAAAAGAATTAAGTAAGCACCGCTGGATATCTTCACACAATGATAAATAATATATGTACAAATAAATAAAACCGCCATGAAATTTCTTGTTTGTTTAATCATCAGCTTGATTTTTTTTTATACCTCTCTTGATTGATGATGTGTTAAATACAGTGTACACATTTTTTAAAAATCTGTTTTTATTGTTTTTGAAGACATCTTTCTGCATATCAAACATGATCCTTTTATTAAAGAGAAAATGCTATCGCACACAAATTGATACAGCTTCGTCAAATAAATGTCAATAAGACCGTCTAGATCAATGAGCATGTTATGTAAATCAATATGTGGTGGCTTAATGCTCGATCCTCGTTGATCCAAACGATCTGCTATGCATATGCAACTATGTCAGTTTGTGTGTATTGTGTGTGTGTTGATAACCCAAAGTCGCGCAGAATAGATTATGAGGGTTAATAAGAATCCATAACCGCTTCTCTTAGCAAATAATATATGAAAGTGTAGCTCTTTTTGATTGTTGAAACAATTTTGTTTAATGATTTTGTTCTTTTACGGTAAATTAGTTAACTTCTTCAAGTAAGTGACTTTACATTAACACGATCTTTCTTTTTAAAAATTTGTTATCATTAAAATTTCAATAACGTTTGTACTTCAAAAATATGAATGCTATAAATATTGTCGTTTTATAGTTATAGAAATTATATAAATTCTTGTATTCAAACTTTTGTCGAATTTTTTTTCGGTTATCGTTACATTTTTTAATTCTGGAGAATATAATGTTATAATTAACCTATATACATTACCTAGGTAAGATCATATGTATATAGCTATATGTATAACGAATATATGTACAATTAAAATTATATATAAAGTCGAAGGCGTAGCAATAAATTGGCTGATTGCGTATATTGTTGATTTCTGCAACTTAAATTTATTGTTGACTATTAGATTAATTGATACAATTCGAAATTCCATTTTACCGATACTCGACTTTATTTCGATATTTAGTATCTCTGTTCTGTTATATATAATGTTATAATATATGTATATATGTAACTATCCTTGAGATAAAAAAATGATACTGACCTTTAAATTAATTTTGTTAAATAAAAACTAATTTAGTTATACTAATAAATGGTTATAAATATTTAAAAAAATAAAGAGGTCTTAGAAATTGAAGAAAAATCACACAAAAATCAGTTCAAGTGTCACCATAAGTATGTATTAATATAACGGAGAAGAAACAGAAAATTTATTGATGTTCCAAGAATACTTATTTTTAAAAATAGCAAAGAGAGAGAGATAATACAGTTAAGTTTTAATATATCTTAATTAAGCTTAAATTTGCACTGTGTAACATACATTTATAAACAAAATTTCCCAGATTTATACTATCCCTTTTTTTATAACATCACATATTCTTCTAATGTTTTATGTTATATAGTGTTATTTTATTATTATATAGTATATAGTTCATATATTTTATTATCATATACAGTTTTAGTTACCCAAATGAACTATTAGCTATAATAACATTTAATTTTACTCAACGAAGCAATCTCTTACCTGTATGTCTGAATCCACATACTTTGACAAGATATCCGTTCTCGCTAACGTTAACACTTTCAGTAAAACACATAATATCGTCTTTGACATAATAATTTGATTTTTTTGGTGAATGCTTGCTCTTAATCAGTTTCCGCACAATCCTTGGGACTCAGCTATGAATAGTGATTCTATCGATATTCTAGATAATGCAACTGTGCTAATCGAAACGATGTTTTCTTATGTATATTATTTTTTAAAATTTGTTTAGTACATCAATCATGAGATCTCTTTTAACGATACTTTCCAAATTTTTTTTTTATAACCAATCACTATGTATTTTACATATATATATACTATACGCGCTCTTGAGAGTCCACTATTCGTGCACGTCGTTCTTGACAGACTTTTGACTCTTGACTAACTTATGTATCATACGGTTCTAATTGGGCGACACATAACGCCATTTGTATATGATTGGTGACCATCATGAATCATCAGCCTAAATAATCGATTTAAATGAAGCACTTTTGCCGAACCATTATTTTTTATTTGCTGCATTCCACTTGCAACTCATTTTCTTCTATGAAGATATTTGTCGCTACTTTAAAAAAAACTAGACTTTCTACGATTTGTTTAATTTCACATTATTAATATTATTAATGAGTAATTAACGTTCATAAATAATGTGTAACCACGTATATCGCGACAATAAATTTCGAAGAACATATTTCGCAACGAAGGCATTTGTTGGGTGAGGAGGTTTGAGTACTCTAATGAACCTAAGAACTATGCCGGCGGTAACGTAGTTACTGCTATCAGTGATCCAGTGTTACAGTGATCTTACGATCACTCATGCCGAACAGGTCGAGAGAGAAGAGTGAGACTAAGAGAGATAGTTATATTTATTATGTCAAAATTTTTGAATAAGATAGAAGCAAATGAGATAATCGAGAGAATAAAAAAAAGGGAGTTTCAGTGGTTTGAATATCTTTTAAGAATGCCTGAGAATAGATAACCGCAAAAGATATTTCGATTGACACCACAGGAAGAAGGAAGCGCAACAGGCCCCTACGATCTTGAGACAACAAAATTTGATAATCCATCAAAATGCAAGGACTTGAAGAAGAGGATGCATTGGACAGTATCACCGAGAAATTATATAAACGTGAAAAAATTAATTAAATGTTAATGATCAAAACTTCTTCAATTTCGAAAAAGTACTGTTAAAACTATAGAAAAATGAAGTATTTATCAAATTTTAAGAAATTATTAAAGCTCTCAAGTGAAATTCACAAATTTAAATAATCGCAGGCTAGTAAGAGCCAGACACGGATAGTAGTGCATCAGTTTCATAGAAAAATAAGTTTTCTATGATTATGTGCACAGGACACAAAATTTTACTTGATCTTCTACCAAGTGTAAATTAATCTCAATTCGAGATTTATAATAACACGATTCAGCAACTTCGCCCCGATATTTTTCTCCTCTTCGTCTCTCCAGCGAGGTAAAGAGGGGTTATTATAAATCTTGAATTGAGATTAATTTACACTTAGTATAAAACCAAGTAAATTTTCATGCCCTATGCACATAATCAGTTTCAGGGAAAACTTCGTTTTCTATGAAACTGACGCACTACCATCCGCGTCTGACTCTTACTAGTCCGCGGTTATTTAAATTTGTGAAGTATTCATAATTGAATAAATCTCCGCGTTTCGGAAATGACAATTTTTTATATGTTGTATAAAAATATATTCAAGTCTTGAGAGAGGTAAATTTTTTTGCGATTCTGTCTTCTTATTTAATGTTTTGAGTAATACCCCACGGGATACAAAAGAAACTTTTAACATTTTTACGCTGAAACCAATATTGCAAGAGATATTGTTATTTTTCACATGACATTTTGCGAAATCCTAATAGTATATCTATCATTGGGCAATCTTATAAACGTGAAAAAATTAACAATAATCAATAGAAGGATTTTAGGAGCAAATATCGGATGTTTGTGTAACAAAAATTCACATTTAA
>JAXRKO010001141.1:0-21652 GCA_037039905.1 Formica aserva
ACCTAACCTAACCTAACCTAACCTAACCTAACCTAACCTAACCTAACCTAACCTAACCTAACCTAACCTAACCTAACCTAACCTAACCTAACCTAACCTAACCTAACCTAACCTAACCTAACCTAACCTAACCTAACCTAACCTAACCTAACCTAACCTAACCTAACCTAACCTAACCTAACCTAACCTAACCTAACCTAACCTAACCTAACCTAACCTAACCTAACCTAACCTAACCTAACCTAACCTAACCTAACCTAACCTAACCTAACCTAACCTAACCTAACCTAACCTAACCTAACCTAACCTAACCTAACCTAACCTAACCTAACCTAACCTAACCTAACCTAACCTAACCTAACCTAACCTAACCTAACCTAACCTAACCTAACCTAACCTAACCTAACCTAACCTAACCTAACCTAACCTAACCTAACCTAACCTAACCTAACCTAACCTAACCTAACCTAACCTAACCTAACCTAACCTAACCTAACCTAACCTAACCTAACCTAACCTAACCTAACCTAACCTAACCTAACCTAACCTAACCTAACCTAACCTAACCTAACCTAACCTAACCTAACCTAACCTAACCTAACCTAACCTAACCTAACCTAACCTAACCTAACCTAACCTAACCTAACCTAACCTAACCTAACCTAACCTAACCTAACCTAACCTAACCTAACCTAACCTAACCTAACCTAACCTAACCTAACCTAACCTAACCTAACCTAACCTAACCTAACCTAACCTAACCTAACCTAACCTAACCTAACCTAACCTAACCTAACCTAACCTAACCTAACCTAACCTAACCTAACCTAACCTAACCTAACCTAACCTAACCTAACCTAACCTAACCTAACCTAACCTAACCTAACCTAACCTAACCTAACCTAACCTAACCTAACCTAACCTAACCTAACCTAACCTAACCTAACCTAACCTAACCTAACCTAACCTAACCTAACCTAACCTAACCTAACCTAACCTAACCTAACCTAACCTAACCTAACCTAACCTAACCTAACCTAACCTAACCTAACCTAACCTAACCTAACCTAACCTAACCTAACCTAACCTAACCTAACCTAACCTAACCTAACCTAACCTAACCTAACCTAACCTAACCTAACCTAACCTAACCTAACCTAACCTAACCTAACCTAACCTAACCTAACCTAACCTAACCTAACCTAACCTAACCTAACCTAACCTAACCTAACCTAACCTAACCTAACCTAACCTAACCTAACCTAACCTAACCTAACCTAACCTAACCTAACCTAACCTAACCTAACCTAACCTAACCTAACCTAACCTAACCTAACCTAACCTAACCTAACCTAACCTAACCTAACCTAACCTAACCTAACCTAACCTAACCTAACCTAACCTAACCTAACCTAACCTAACCTAACCTAACCTAACCTAACCTAACCTAACCTAACCTAACCTAACCTAACCTAACCTAACCTAACCTAACCTAACCTAACCTAACCTAACCTAACCTAACCTAACCTAACCTAACCTAACCTAACCTAACCTAACCTAACCTAACCTAACCTAACCTAACCTAACCTAACCTAACCTAACCTAACCTAACCTAACCTAACCTAACCTAACCTAACCTAACCTAACCTAACCTAACCTAACCTAACCTAACCTAACCTAACCTAACCTAACCTAACCTAACCTAACCTAACCTAACCTAACCTAACCTAACCTAACCTAACCTAACCTAACCTAACCTAACCTAACCTAACCTAACCTAACCTAACCTAACCTAACCTAACCTAACCTAACCTAACCTAACCTAACCTAACCTAACCTAACCTAACCTAACCTAACCTAACCTAACCTAACCTAACCTAACCTAACCTAACCTAACCTAACCTAACCTAACCTAACCTAACCTAACCTAACCTAACCTAACCTAACCTAACCTAACCTAACCTAACCTAACCTAACCTAACCTAACCTAACCTAACCTAACCTAACCTAACCTAACCTAACCTAACCTAACCTAACCTAACCTAACCTAACCTAACCTAACCTAACCTAACCTAACCTAACCTAACCTAACCTAACCTAACCTAACCTAACCTAACCTAACCTAACCTAACCTAACCTAACCTAACCTAACCTAACCTAACCTAACCTAACCTAACCTAACCTAACCTAACCTAACCTAACCTAACCTAACCTAACCTAACCTAACCTAACCTAACCTAACCTAACCTAACCTAACCTAACCTAACCTAACCTAACCTAACCTAACCTAACCTAACCTAACCTAACCTAACCTAACCTAACCTAACCTAACCTAACCTAACCTAACCTAACCTAACCTAACCTAACCTAACCTAACCTAACCTAACCTAACCTAACCTAACCTAACCTAACCTAACCTAACCTAACCTAACCTAACCTAACCTAACCTAACCTAACCTAACCTAACCTAACCTAACCTAACCTAACCTAACCTAACCTAACCTAACCTAACCTAACCTAACCTAACCTAACCTAACCTAACCTAACCTAACCTAACCTAACCTAACCTAACCTAACCTAACCTAACCTAACCTAACCTAACCTAACCTAACCTAACCTAACCTAACCTAACCTAACCTAACCTAACCTAACCTAACCTAACCTAACCTAACCTAACCTAACCTAACCTAACCTAACCTAACCTAACCTAACCTAACCTAACCTAACCTAACCTAACCTAACCTAACCTAACCTAACCTAACCTAACCTAACCTAACCTAACCTAACCTAACCTAACCTAACCTAACCTAACCTAACCTAACCTAACCTAACCTAACCTAACCTAACCTAACCTAACCTAACCTAACCTAACCTAACCTAACCTAACCTAACCTAACCTAACCTAACCTAACCTAACCTAACCTAACCTAACCTAACCTAACCTAACCTAACCTAACCTAACCTAACCTAACCTAACCTAACCTAACCTAACCTAACCTAACCTAACCTAACCTAACCTAACCTAACCTAACCTAACCTAACCTAACCTAACCTAACCTAACCTAACCTAACCTAACCTAACCTAACCTAACCTAACCTAACCTAACCTAACCTAACCTAACCTAACCTAACCTAACCTAACCTAACCTAACCTAACCTAACCTAACCTAACCTAACCTAACCTAACCTAACCTAACCTAACCTAACCTAACCTAACCTAACCTAACCTAACCTAACCTAACCTAACCTAACCTAACCTAACCTAACCTAACCTAACCTAACCTAACCTAACCTAACCTAACCTAACCTAACCTAACCTAACCTAACCTAACCTAACCTAACCTAACCTAACCTAACCTAACCTAACCTAACCTAACCTAACCTAACCTAACCTAACCTAACCTAACCTAACCTAACCTAACCTAACCTAACCTAACCTAACCTAACCTAACCTAACCTAACCTAACCTAACCTAACCTAACCTAACCTAACCTAACCTAACCTAACCTAACCTAACCTAACCTAACCTAACCTAACCTAACCTAACCTAACCTAACCTAACCTAACCTAACCTAACCTAACCTAACCTAACCTAACCTAACCTAACCTAACCTAACCTAACCTAACCTAACCTAACCTAACCTAACCTAACCTAACCTAACCTAACCTAACCTAACCTAACCTAACCTAACCTAACCTAACCTAACCTAACCTAACCTAACCTAACCTAACCTAACCTAACCTAACCTAACCTAACCTAACCTAACCTAACCTAACCTAACCTAACCTAACCTAACCTAACCTAACCTAACCTAACCTAACCTAACCTAACCTAACCTAACCTAACCTAACCTAACCTAACCTAACCTAACCTAACCTAACCTAACCTAACCTAACCTAACCTAACCTAACCTAACCTAACCTAACCTAACCTAACCTAACCTAACCTAACCTAACCTAACCTAACCTAACCTAACCTAACCTAACCTAACCTAACCTAACCTAACCTAACCTAACCTAACCTAACCTAACCTAACCTAACCTAACCTAACCTAACCTAACCTAACCTAACCTAACCTAACCTAACCTAACCTAACCTAACCTAACCTAACCTAACCTAACCTAACCTAACCTAACCTAACCTAACCTAACCTAACCTAACCTAACCTAACCTAACCTAACCTAACCTAACCTAACCTAACCTAACCTAACCTAACCTAACCTAACCTAACCTAACCTAACCTAACCTAACCTAACCTAACCTAACCTAACCTAACCTAACCTAACCTAACCTAACCTAACCTAACCTAACCTAACCTAACCTAACCTAACCTAACCTAACCTAACCTAACCTAACCTAACCTAACCTAACCTAACCTAACCTAACCTAACCTAACCTAACCTAACCTAACCTAACCTAACCTAACCTAACCTAACCTAACCTAACCTAACCTAACCTAACCTAACCTAACCTAACCTAACCTAACCTAACCTAACCTAACCTAACCTAACCTAACCTAACCTAACCTAACCTAACCTAACCTAACCTAACCTAACCTAACCTAACCTAACCTAACCTAACCTAACCTAACCTAACCTAACCTAACCTAACCTAACCTAACCTAACCTAACCTAACCTAACCTAACCTAACCTAACCTAACCTAACCTAACCTAACCTAACCTAACCTAACCTAACCTAACCTAACCTAACCTAACCTAACCTAACCTAACCTAACCTAACCTAACCTAACCTAACCTAACCTAACCTAACCTAACCTAACCTAACCTAACCTAACCTAACCTAACCTAACCTAACCTAACCTAACCTAACCTAACCTAACCTAACCTAACCTAACCTAACCTAACCTAACCTAACCTAACCTAACCTAACCTAACCTAACCTAACCTAACCTAACCTAACCTAACCTAACCTAACCTAACCTAACCTAACCTAACCTAACCTAACCTAACCTAACCTAACCTAACCTAACCTAACCTAACCTAACCTAACCTAACCTAACCTAACCTAACCTAACCTAACCTAACCTAACCTAACCTAACCTAACCTAACCTAACCTAACCTAACCTAACCTAACCTAACCTAACCTAACCTAACCTAACCTAACCTAACCTAACCTAACCTAACCTAACCTAACCTAACCTAACCTAACCTAACCTAACCTAACCTAACCTAACCTAACCTAACCTAACCTAACCTAACCTAACCTAACCTAACCTAACCTAACCTAACCTAACCTAACCTAACCTAACCTAACCTAACCTAACCTAACCTAACCTAACCTAACCTAACCTAACCTAACCTAACCTAACCTAACCTAACCTAACCTAACCTAACCTAACCTAACCTAACCTAACCTAACCTAACCTAACCTAACCTAACCTAACCTAACCTAACCTAACCTAACCTAACCTAACCTAACCTAACCTAACCTAACCTAACCTAACCTAACCTAACCTAACCTAACCTAACCTAACCTAACCTAACCTAACCTAACCTAACCTAACCTAACCTAACCTAACCTAACCTAACCTAACCTAACCTAACCTAACCTAACCTAACCTAACCTAACCTAACCTAACCTAACCTAACCTAACCTAACCTAACCTAACCTAACCTAACCTAACCTAACCTAACCTAACCTAACCTAACCTAACCTAACCTAACCTAACCTAACCTAACCTAACCTAACCTAACCTAACCTAACCTAACCTAACCTAACCTAACCTAACCTAACCTAACCTAACCTAACCTAACCTAACCTAACCTAACCTAACCTAACCTAACCTAACCTAACCTAACCTAACCTAACCTAACCTAACCTAACCTAACCTAACCTAACCTAACCTAACCTAACCTAACCTAACCTAACCTAACCTAACCTAACCTAACCTAACCTAACCTAACCTAACCTAACCTAACCTAACCTAACCTAACCTAACCTAACCTAACCTAACCTAACCTAACCTAACCTAACCTAACCTAACCTAACCTAACCTAACCTAACCTAACCTAACCTAACCTAACCTAACCTAACCTAACCTAACCTAACCTAACCTAACCTAACCTAACCTAACCTAACCTAACCTAACCTAACCTAACCTAACCTAACCTAACCTAACCTAACCTAACCTAACCTAACCTAACCTAACCTAACCTAACCTAACCTAACCTAACCTAACCTAACCTAACCTAACCTAACCTAACCTAACCTAACCTAACCTAACCTAACCTAACCTAACCTAACCTAACCTAACCTAACCTAACCTAACCTAACCTAACCTAACCTAACCTAACCTAACCTAACCTAACCTAACCTAACCTAACCTAACCTAACCTAACCTAACCTAACCTAACCTAACCTAACCTAACCTAACCTAACCTAACCTAACCTAACCTAACCTAACCTAACCTAACCTAACCTAACCTAACCTAACCTAACCTAACCTAACCTAACCTAACCTAACCTAACCTAACCTAACCTAACCTAACCTAACCTAACCTAACCTAACCTAACCTAACCTAACCTAACCTAACCTAACCTAACCTAACCTAACCTAACCTAACCTAACCTAACCTAACCTAACCTAACCTAACCTAACCTAACCTAACCTAACCTAACCTAACCTAACCTAACCTAACCTAACCTAACCTAACCTAACCTAACCTAACCTAACCTAACCTAACCTAACCTAACCTAACCTAACCTAACCTAACCTAACCTAACCTAACCTAACCTAACCTAACCTAACCTAACCTAACCTAACCTAACCTAACCTAACCTAACCTAACCTAACCTAACCTAACCTAACCTAACCTAACCTAACCTAACCTAACCTAACCTAACCTAACCTAACCTAACCTAACCTAACCTAACCTAACCTAACCTAACCTAACCTAACCTAACCTAACCTAACCTAACCTAACCTAACCTAACCTAACCTAACCTAACCTAACCTAACCTAACCTAACCTAACCTAACCTAACCTAACCTAACCTAACCTAACCTAACCTAACCTAACCTAACCTAACCTAACCTAACCTAACCTAACCTAACCTAACCTAACCTAACCTAACCTAACCTAACCTAACCTAACCTAACCTAACCTAACCTAACCTAACCTAACCTAACCTAACCTAACCTAACCTAACCTAACCTAACCTAACCTAACCTAACCTAACCTAACCTAACCTAACCTAACCTAACCTAACCTAACCTAACCTAACCTAACCTAACCTAACCTAACCTAACCTAACCTAACCTAACCTAACCTAACCTAACCTAACCTAACCTAACCTAACCTAACCTAACCTAACCTAACCTAACCTAACCTAACCTAACCTAACCTAACCTAACCTAACCTAACCTAACCTAACCTAACCTAACCTAACCTAACCTAACCTAACCTAACCTAACCTAACCTAACCTAACCTAACCTAACCTAACCTAACCTAACCTAACCTAACCTAACCTAACCTAACCTAACCTAACCTAACCTAACCTAACCTAACCTAACCTAACCTAACCTAACCTAACCTAACCTAACCTAACCTAACCTAACCTAACCTAACCTAACCTAACCTAACCTAACCTAACCTAACCTAACCTAACCTAACCTAACCTAACCTAACCTAACCTAACCTAACCTAACCTAACCTAACCTAACCTAACCTAACCTAACCTAACCTAACCTAACCTAACCTAACCTAACCTAACCTAACCTAACCTAACCTAACCTAACCTAACCTAACCTAACCTAACCTAACCTAACCTAACCTAACCTAACCTAACCTAACCTAACCTAACCTAACCTAACCTAACCTAACCTAACCTAACCTAACCTAACCTAACCTAACCTAACCTAACCTAACCTAACCTACACCTTTACACGTTGCATACTTACCTATAAGATACTTACCCATTGTATATTTAGTTACAAGATACGTACGCATAAGACACCTCATGTAAATACTCACTTAGAAGAAACTGAATATATAAATGCGAGACCCCGTAAAAAAAAAAAAAAAAAAAAAAAAAAAAAAAAAAAAAAAAAAAAAAAAAAAAAAAAAAAAAAAAAAAAAACGTTTGCGGGACACCCGGTATGTAGAAACATAGCGCGCGAAGCGGCGCGACGAGCGGCGCGAACTACGACGCGCAACCGAAGTGCGCATGCGTGAAAGTGGGGAGCGAAAGGATGTGCGAGATCGTGGAGCGAGACTCGTGGTCAGTCGGCGCGAGGCGATACTTAGAAGAACACGTTATTCCGTCGTACATATAAAGCCCGCGAACGGCGCGTGATCCAGATTAAAGAAGATTGTAATTGAGATATTCGAGTCGGAATATTATTACTCGAATACTTTGTAACGGTTCACCTTTCCCGTACGCCGCGGATCAAGGCTCGCCGGTGCCAGGATTCGGGAGAAGGGGGAAACTCCAACTTACTTTACCTCGGTATAAGCGGTTTAACTAATTAGGTTTATTCAAGCGGTTATTATAATTGATATTTAACACTGAAAGCTATGTACAATGCAGCAGGCGGGAACGATGCGTACAGAGTTTCGCGTGCGGTTGGTGCGCGTGGAGCTCGGGTAGCGAGCGTGGCTCAAGCGGCTGTGTTCGGCAATCGCGAGGTTTGCATGCAAGTAAACTATGGTTATTCTAGGCGGACAGAACAGATCTTAAATGCTACGGGGTCACGGGGCCTTCAATGTAGTTCCAACTGCCTGGCGGCCTTATCCTTAAAAGGACGAGGCGTCGGCGTTCTCGGCGTTCTATCCTTAAAAGGACTGACGCTCCTTCGTAGTCTGAAGGCCCTGGGTGAAGGTGGAATCGGCGCGACACTTAGCGGGAATCCTAATCTCTAATTAACTCTATAGTCAGAAGGCGCGATATATACAGTGCGGTTTTACAATACGGACAGGTCGCGGTATATACAATGCGGTCTTACAATAGGAACAGGTCGCGGTATATACAAACGGTGCTAGAGTCTATCAGGACGCGGAGACCGGAGCGGTCTTACTGGTTACGGTATGTACAACGGTCTTACAACAGAGCGGTATTACAGTTTAACGGGTCGCGGTATTTAGACGGAAGGATACACGGAGACCAACGTGGTCTTACGGTGGAAACGGTCGCGATCTATACAAACGGCCGTCCAGGTTGAACGTTGCGCGGTACGGCCTTATAAACTAAGAGTGCGACGTCCCAGCAACCGGGAAGCCCGGCATAACCACGGGTAGCCCGTGACCTGGTTTAACGCGAAGGATCGAGAATGCGCCGTCCCAGCAACCGGGTAGCCCGGCATAACCACGGGTAGCCCGTGACCTGGTGTAACGCTAGGTATCAGGGTGCGCCGTCCCAGCAACCGGGTAGCCCGGCGTAACTACGGGTAGCCCGTAGCCTGGTGTAACGCTAGGTATCAGGGTGCGCCGTCCCAGCAGCCGGGTAGCCCGGCGTAACTACGGGTAGCCCGTAGCCTGGTGTAACGCGGTATAGGTTTCGGATCAGGAGTTGTACTAGGTAGGACTCGGGATCGGGAACTGGTAATGCTACGCTCGCCGGAGCGCCTTATATACCGGCGGCCGGCCTCCCACTTGCGCGATTCAACGTGTGGTGGGGTGGTCCCTACGGTGGGGCCGCGACACGGGTGTGGGAGCTTAGGGACGCCATAAGCGCCGAGCCTAGAAAAGCGCGTGGTGGAACGGCCCGCTAGGCCGTTAGTAACGGTATCGTTACAACTTAGTCAAGCCCAAGATGGCACAGCTTGTGATAAAACATACAGCCAACTATTCAGAATAAATAATTTTATTTGAGTATTTAAATCAGTGGTCTTTCATTTCGAATCCGGGACCCGGGGTGTATTCTTCCACAGAATCTTCAGGCTTAGCAGCGCTCGGCGTTCCTGTTCGAGAGAGAGATTTCCTTCAACGAGGTGATTGTTCCAACGAGAGGTGGTCAAAACCAGGGAGTCTAGATATTCTCGGCCAACCCAGATCGTGTAGCGCCCGTTCGAAGTCATTTGAAGTCATTTCCTTGCTGTTTGGAGGGTAAAAGCAGCTGGCGACCGTTTGAAGGACATAGAGTTCCGATTTAATTCAAAGTAAAGTAAGTAATAAACCGGCGCGTCCGGTCACAACCTAACCTTTAAAAAAAAAAAAAAAAAACAGCGTCCAAGGGCATCCCTTGTTCGTTGGAGGTAAAACGAACTGGCGACCGTTCAAATAAGGTAAAGAAACCTGCATTTGTTGTAATTTTCTCCATCTCGTGTGTTTAGTCGGGTCACAACCTCAGGTTAGGTTGTGACCGGACAACTACTCGAGATGGTGAATTATTCACAGAATACAGGTTTTCCTACCTTGATGTTACGGTCGCCAGTTTGTTTAACCTTCCAACAAACAAGGGAAGCCCTCGGACGACGCCCCTTCGGTCCGCCGTCGGATGGGATGTGCGGCGTCTCGGTCGCGCTGCTATACGTGCCACTGCTTATTCGCCTGGCTGTTTAGGGATATTAATTAATCCCAGTCTTCTTCTCTGTTTCAGGTCGCCGCTGGATTCACCGGATCAACGCCCAAGGATGTCTGGACTACCCACTGGATGAAAACCGCTCGGACGCCTGGAGAATGTTCCGTCGGATCGACGGCGTACGTACAACGCTAGGAGGTTTTACGTTTCTCTCTCGCGCTGCTAATTTCCTTTCCCTCTGTTTCAGGTCGCCGCTGGACCCGTCGGATCAACGTCCACGGATTAATGGACTACTCTCTGGATAAAGCTGGATCAACGCTTGGACACAGGGCAAGGATCGCGCTTTTCGAGGTAAGTAAATCACACTCACGATACTTTTAATATATAAAAGTATAAAATATATTTGATAAATACTATAAAATATATATAACGTGACTATGTGAACGCGGAAGGTTTATCGCGACTCTCCTCAACTCGGAGATATAATCGCGCTTCCGTTGTTAAAATAAAACTGTATTTATTTTGAAGTTTAACGTCGCGGGTTTAAATTCGCGACAACTTTCCTTTTCTTATTCCGAGTGGCGTTTTTATCGAACACTTTGTTATCCGGGAAAAGGCCGTCCTTCTCAAGCACACTCGCGTATCTTTCTACAAAAAAAATTTGTTAACGGCGAAATATACTATTACCCGTAAAAACGATTTCTCGGTTTTCTCTAAGTTTCCGGGGAAAAGGCCTCGACTGATGCTCTGCATCGCCTTATATCTATTCCCGCTCTTCGGGTTCTCCCACTCGCGGGCTACCCTCTCTACTCGGCCACGCCTCCTGGACGTGCGCGCATCTTAAGCTATAGTGCACGCACCTATACTGAGTGCTGCATATCGGGTGTAAAAAACATAAAATCGCTCGGATCGCAATTTCCTTAAAATTAGGTATACCTGAACTATACAGGGTGTCTAAAACCTAAAATTTATACTTCACACTAGACTAGACTATAAAAAAAAAAAAAAAAAAGTGTAGGTAAACTACACTTTCAAGTGCACAACCACAAATATCACAATTTGTGTAAAACAACATAAAATAAAGATTGTACTCAAAATAAAACATAAAATTGACTTTTGCGCTTCACAAATATCGACTTATAAAACAAAATTTAACCAAACTAAAATTCACGCATTATTGGCGCGAATCACCTCTCTCGCGGTGAAAATGATTTTGACGTGCGTGTCGCGCACTTCCGCACCGATCTTTTGATCACCCTCTTTTTCCTAACGGGCTCCCAATCGCTATTGGAATCCGAATCTCTATATTCCGGGCGTAATCTCGAGATTTTACCTCTTGAGATTGAGAGGACGGGTGATCTGCTTGCCTGGATGCCGGATGATGTCGAAGGTTTATCCTCCGGCTTCAAGGTTAGGTTGTGACCGAACAATTTACTCGAGATGGTGAATTATTCACAAAAATAGGTTTTCCTACCTTAGTTTTGCGGTCGCCAGTTTGTTTTACCCTCCAACAAACAAGGGAAGCCCTCGGACGACGTCCCTGTGGTCCGCCGTCGGACGGATTGCGCGGCGTCTCCCTTCGCGCCGCCGTTCGCGCCACTGCAAATCTGCTTGGCTGCAAGGGGATATTCCTTAATCCCAATCTTCTTTCTGTTTCAGGTCGCCGCTGGATTCACTGGATCAACGCCCTTGGATTTACGGACTACCCACTGACTGGAAACTCTACGGACGCCTATTGAATGTTCCGTCGGATCGACGTCGTGCGCGCAACACTCGCCGGTTGCGCGTTGTTCCTCTCGCGTGACTAATTTCCTTTCACTGCTGTTTCAGGTCGCCGCTGGACTCGTCGGATCAACGCCCGTGGCTCATCGGACTACCCTCTGGACGAAGCTGGATCGACACACAGACTCAGGACAAGGATTCCGCGTTTCGAGGTAAGTAAACTTCCACCGTACTTTTAATATATAAAAGTATAAATATATTTGATTATCTAACAATATGAATATATAAAATCTTTCACTTTCGCCGAAGTTTTTATCGCGACTCTCCACAACTCGGAGATATAATCGCGCTTCCGTTACGAGTTAAAATAGACTTCCGGAGAAAAGGCTTTTATTATTTAACGTCGCGTATCTCGTATGTATCAAGACTCTAAATTCCGCGACTTGTTCCTTTTCGGTATACCCGTGTAACGTTTATTCCTACGTTTGGTTCTCCGGGAAAAAGGCCTCGAACTGTGCTCTGCACGTCCTTTTATCCTTTCCCTTCTCTTTGGGGTTCTCCCACTCTGGAGATTCTCTCTCTTCCAATGCACGCCTCTTGGACGCGCACGCAAATTTCGCTATAGTGCATGCACCTATACTCTGTGCTGCACATTCGGTGTAAATATCTAAAATTCGCTTGGATCGCAATTTCCTTGTAAATTAGTATACCTAATTGTACAAGGTGTCTAAATACTAAAAATCTATACTATGTTACATCTATATTACATGTTATAAAAGTGTGGTTGCGGTACACTTTTAAGTGCAGGTCTTCGAATGCTGCACTTTCGCTCTTTTTCGTCATCTGCGATATATTTAACATAAACTAAACACAAAATTCGCGTTTTCACGCCAAATAAATGAAATTAAATAAAATAAAGGTTTATGCTATCACAGCTCTCTGTATCACAGTTTATGCGTTTTTCACGCTGTCTCCGCGTTCTCAAACTAAAAGTCTCCCTCGCGCTTCAACATAAAATAAAATAAAACAACCTAAACGGTTTACGCATAAACTCTCTAAAACTAAAAGTCTCTATTTACGCGCTGGTTTTTTAAGAACCTTCCTTTTCTTTGGAGGCTCCCAGTCGCTATCGCTGTCCGTCTCTTCAAATTCCGGACGCAATTTCGTCGTCTTGCCTTTTGAGATCGTCAGTACCGGCGATCTGCCCTCCTGACTCCCCCTCGATGGAGACGATTTATCCCCCGGTTTCAAGGTTAGGTTAGACTTTCGTCCATTTATCGAGTCGCAGTCGCAGTCGCAGCCAATCACAGGATGCCGTATGGCCATGTGATGCTTTGAGAAATATTAACTAAATAGACACAATGCCACCAAAACAATTTTTCTAAAGAAATGGATTACCGTTTGATCGATCTTGTGGAGTGTAAACCTCTTCTTTGGGATTGCACGAGTGAAATTTATAGACGAACTGATCTGAAAACTGCAGCATGGGACGAAATAGCCAAGCAGTTGGATTCACATTTAACAGGTATGTTACAGAAGCAAATAACAATATCAATTAATTATTTATAATTTATTAATTTACTCTAAGATTAACATTTCTTATAATTAATATATATTTTATAACTAAAAAAAATTTCCTACGATTAACATTTTGGGTTAAAGAAAAAGAATTGCAATTTTGTAAAAAAATACTTAAACTGAATTGACATTATACAGAACTATTATAATAAAATTATTTAATAGGCTTTTTATTGGTATTATTTGCAGGTATTGTTGTATCAAACCGTTTTAAAAACATAGATACGTTTGCAAGAAATTTTAAAAGTATGAAAGAATCAAAACGCAGTGGAGCTGGCACAGACAATTTATACAAACCCAAGTGGCACATGTTTGAACGATTGATGTTCCTCAAAAAGACATGTATCAAAGGAGAATCGGAGTCAAATATTCCCTCTGTCAAGTTAAAGGCAACTGCAAATTCAGAATCAAACTCAGAATTTTCACAATCCTGTAATAAAGTGAATGATACAGCATGTACACGAGACATGTCACTTCTCAACATCTACTATGATGATGCATTACAGGTAAATTATTTCTCAAAGTAAAAATTTACTTCTAATGTAAACATATGTAGAACTATTTTTATGATCTTAGCAAATGATAGTATAGAAACTAACTCTTTGTATATCTGCAATTTTTTTCAGAAATATATGTTAATACCACGTGAAGCAAATGTAGAAACAGACTCGCAAATTTCTGATCAAAGTTCTTCTAGTGCATATAATGAATTTGAACCAAGCACAGTTAATAATGTACCTCTATCAGAGATGTATTTATCACCTCAATCTCTTCCAAGTCCGGCATCTACTCCTGCACCCAATAGCACAAGCACTTAGTCTGCTCATCAACGAATAAATCCTGTTACTGCAGCCACCAACAAGCGAGCACCAGAAGAGCAATTATTTTGTAAGAGAGGATCAAAAACGAAGAAATCATTAACACTAATGGAAGAGGCTGTAGATGCCTTGAAACAGGTTCGCCAATTAGACCCAGTTCCACCTTCCGAAACGCTCAGTGATTCAGCTCATACTTTGGCACTATTTGTAGAAAGCAGGCTTCGTTCATTGTCACCAGAGGACCAAAAACAGTGTGAAGACGAAATTTTGAAACTGTTAACAAGGGCATCGATTCTGCAATTCAAGTGAGATCACTCACTCTTCGCACTTTCATCTCATGTGAATTTGTTCGCGCGATTCTATATCGTAGTGAAAATACGAAGCGAAAATACGAAATCACTAGAGTTGCCAGTATGGAAAGAAACATTTTGTCAAGAACTGTACTTGAAATAATAATCATAAGCGCGCGCTCGGTTGAAGGTTCACTATTTTTAGCTTTTAATAAGTGTTACAAATAAATTGCTTTCTTCTGGTTATTGTTCTTGAACGAAGGGAAAATGAATGTGACGGAAAAACAAAAACAAATTCTCATTAATTTTATGCATTCTCACCCGGATTTTGGAAGAGGCAGATTGAGATGTAACCGAGAAAATAAAAGAAAAATAGTAGGTAATTTTATAAGTTATGCTTTATTAAATAAAATAGTATTCTTACAAATGCTAAATAATAAAAAGTAATAAATAATAACTAAGGTTACGTTTCAAAACGCCTTCGAGGACGATTTTACTGAATATCTATAATGCACGTACGTAACGTGCACTATAGTCTTTTAAGTAAAATTTGTCTCGAAGAGGACGTTTTTGAACATTACGTAAAAATAATAAATAATTGTAAAAATTACAAATAAATACAGGGTGTAACAAAAAAGTACGGCCAAACTTTTAGGAAACATTCCTCACACGTAGAGGAAGAAAATGTGTTATATGGACATGGGTCCGGAAACGCTTTATTTCCATGTTAGAACTCATTTTCTACAACTCTTTATAATATATTAATCATGGAAGTTCTAACCTGGAAATAAAGCGTTTCCGGACCCATGTCCATATAACATTTTCTTTCTCGAGGAATGTTTCTTGAAAGTTTTTTGCCGTACCTTTTTGTTATACCCTGTATAATGTGTTTTCTATTTTTACAGGACGAATTATGGGAAGAAATAGCCTCAGCTCTTAATTGTGCAGGTACTGGCCCTCAGAAGACGCCAAAAGAATGGGCAAAGGTAAATATATAGTTCTATATAGTTTATGTAAATCTAGTTTCTGTATTAAAATTATATGGAAAATAAATAATATGTATAAGTTATAAAATTAAATACATATATTTTTTACAAATTTCTTTATACATATTACTTTCACAATTAAAAAACAAGTTGAGTTGTGCAAATTAAAAACTTGCACATTGCTTCCTCATCATTTTATCTGACAAAGCTTAAGCTGCTTTAATCATGCGGTTTTATCAATTTTTGCTTCCTCATAGAGGAAGCTATGTGAGTAAAATAAAAATTAAAATGTATTCTTTCACTAATCCTCACTAAATTCAATATCAAACATCCTTTAATAATACTCTATTCATGTAAAAAAAATTTAATCCTATATCTCAAATTTTCTGAAAGTTACAGCATGTAAAAACATTTTTCAAAAATTTCAAAATTTTATGCAAAATGAACCCTTTCACGGATATTCACCAAATTCAATACGAACCATCCTTTAATAATACTCTATTCATGTAAAAAAATTTGATCCGATATCTCAAATTTTCCAAAAATTACAGCGTGTACAGACATTTCTTAAGAAATTCAAAATTTTATAAAAACTAAACCCTTTTATCGATACTCACGAAATTCAGTAGCAACTATCCTTTAATAATATTTTATCCATCTAAAAAAATTTAACCTGATATCTCAAAATTTGCGAAAGTTACAATGTATACAGACATTTCTCAAAAAATTCAAAATTTTATAAAAAATGAACCTTTTCATCGATTCACACCAAATTCAATACCAAACATCTTTGAATGATACTCTATCCATGTAAAAAAAAATTAACCCGGTATCTCAAAAATTGCGGAAGTTAAAGGTTGTACAAAATATCGCGTACATACATACACACACACGCACGCACGCACGCACGCACGCACGCCCACACACCCACGCCCACACACCCACGCCCACACACCCACGCCCACACACCCACACACACCCACCCACACACTCACACACACACACACACACACACACACATACAGACATTTTTTAGGAATATGATTTTTCGACGTTTTGGAACATTCTAAACACATTGGCATAGAAAACTGGAAAAAAAATTTGGTCACGAAAACAAAGCTTCCTCTATGAGGAAGCAATACTAAAAATCAATCAGCATAAAAAAATAATTGTTTTTAAGAAAAAGTATGTAATTATTTACAATGTATTTTTTTAAACAATTATTTGTTTTTTCTTTACACTAATTGATTTGTCTCATTATTCTGTACATAAAAGTATTACGGTAAGATTATCGAAAACTAAATATTTTACGAGATATTTTATTTTTTATATCAAAATATGTCAGATTAAAATATAAAATTACTCAAAAAGTACTTAATGAAAAAATACTTTATTATAGTGTTTTGGAAAGCTCTCGACATAAGTTATAAGAATTTGCAATTAAAAATGGGGGTTTCCATTTAAGAAACTGAAAGTGACCTTCATGTGACCTTCAAATGACTATCAAAGGTCACATCAATGGCATCATTTTATGTCCTCCTTCGAACCAAACAACTTTTGTCTGAAACGTTTTTCCGTATCTTCCATATTTTTCGAGATATTTGACTGGCTCTTTTAAAATGGACCACCCTGTATAACAGATAATTTTGCTTTGTTACAACTTTACTATAATATTTATTTAAAAAGTATATATATATATAAGTTATATATATAAGTTACCTTGTGCTGCATTGTGCAACTAAGAACGTCAGGATTCCCCTCCGATGGCACACCACCTTGACGTGGTGGAGGGGCTCCCCTTCGCTTGTTTAGAAGGGGTCTAAGAGTGTGCCAGCCGCCTCGGCCAATGTACGAGTGTGCTTTGTTTTTATTTATTTTTGGTGAGTCTTGTGGAATGGTTTGGGGTATGTGGGGGGTTATGTGGGGGGCCTTGGGGTTTTTTGTGGGGGGTTATGTGGGGATGTGGGGGTGTGTGGGTGTGGAATATTGTTGGTTTGGGTGGGATGGATTTTGGGTTTTTGTGGGTAGGGGGAAGGTGTATGTATGTCTCTCACGGGACGGTTGACCGAGCGAGGTGGAGAGGAAGGTAACGTCGCTAAAAAATCCCGGGCAGGCCAGGCTCGTCAGGCGTATTGAAGCCAATTGGCCTAGGTGAAGGAAAACACCGAAATTAAACCACCTTCTTGATACCCAATAATATGGACACCAGGAAAGGTAATGACCGTACTGCTGCAGTGGGCTTCGGAACCCACAGCAGCCGGCGCGGGGAGGATCCAGTCCCGGTTCCCTCCCCCCGTCATCATCACACGATGGACTACCCGTGGCGTTGCCGACGAGCACCGCGGGCGAATGGGTTACCGCCGAGAACCTCAAGGAGGTGAGGGTGGTCGCCCAGAAAGTCGACCGACCGGGCCCGGCTAGCTCGAAGCTGAAGTCCCGGGCGCGTTCGGCCTCTGGACAGTGATGCCAGAAACAGGTCCCGCGGCTCACGGCTCAGCAATGGAAGGGGTAACGCACACAAGCTCGAACCGCGTATATGTGGCACATGTACGCGATTCCGTTACACGAGCTCCGGGGGGAGCTTGATGCGGTGCGTCGCGCCAATCCCTCCCTAAGACTGCCCCTCCCCGGCTCGCCCGGACAATCTCCCCGCAAAAAGCGGGGGATACCCCGGGTTAGGTCGGTGGAGGTGGTCAACGCTCCCGTGAGGGTCGAGCGTTCGACCGGGGTGAAGGGACGAGGGTTCCCAACGTTGAATCAGGGGAGTATGGGACTGAGGTTCCCAACGTTGTGCCAGGGTGGTATTGGACAAGGGTCCCCAACGTTAGATGGTGGCCGAGGAAGGATGGCCATAAGGCCCCTTTTGAGGTGTACCTCTGTCCCCCTCCCGGAGGGCTACCCACCGGGAATGGTCGGCGAGGGAGCGCGAGCTTGGTATAATTGGTATACCGAGCAAATCGGCATCCTCGTCTACCTTCGAGCGGAACTGGGCCGGGGTGGGCCAGGTGTGTCCGCTCTTCCGGCCGGCCGCCCGATGGAGCGAGCCTTTTCTCCCCTACCCCCCCTGCCCAGAACGCGGCGGGGCTGGGAGGGACAAGGAGGAAGAGGAAGAAGAGAAAGCGTGGTGCATGGGGGAGGGCGGCAAAAGGCTCCCTCCACCTCCCACCTCTCCCTCGCCGGGCGCGCGGGGGGCGGCGGGGCCGAAGCTGGCCTACCGCACCCCCCCCCGGACTGCTCGGGAGCAGAGGGCTCCCCCCTGTCCCGTGTGCGGGGACCCAGGACGAATCCTGGTTCCAGGTAGTGGGCATGATCCCCCCCGGTTGCAGCGTCGTCGGCTATGCCGATGACACTATAGTGCTGGCCGGGGGAGATAGCTGGGGGGAAGCCGTTAGAGCGGCCAACGTGGCGGTAGCGTGCGTTGTCCGCGCAATCCACGGCATGGGCTTGGAGGTGGCTCCTCATAAATCTGAGGCGCTCTTCCTCCGCCGGGGGAGGCGGAACCGTATGCACGGAGCCCCCTCGGATGCGGCCTATGTCGTGGTGGATGGCACCTCCGTCCGGGTGGGGACCCAGTTGAAGTATCTGGGTCTCTACCTGGACGACACCTGGAGCTTCAACGGGCACTTCCAACGTCTGGCCCCCGGGGTAGAGGCAGTGGCTCACTCTCTGAGCCGCCTCCTGCCCAACTTGGGGGGTCCGGACGGGAAGGTGCGCCGTCTATATGCGACGACCGTCCGCGCGGTGGCCCTTTACGGGTCACCGGTATGGGCGGACGCCCTGATGGCAAGCCGGCGCGGCAAGATGTTGCTGCGCCGCATATTCCGGCGGGTGGCCATCAGGGTGATCCGCGATTACCGGACGGTGTCGCACACGGCGGCCTCAGTGCTTGCGGGATTGCCGCCCATCGAGTTGTACGTCTTAATGCACACAGAGGTGTACAGGCGTACAAAAGAACTCGGTGGGCTCGGCGTAGTTCTGATCCCGCGGGTCAGGGCTGCCGTGAGGCTCCAGGCTCGGCGGCGCATGCTGGAGAGATGGTTGGAGGATCTCTCCAACCCCCGAGATAACTCGGGGGCGCGCGTCGTCAAGGCCGTCCGCCCCCGCCTAATCAAATGGGCGGAAAGGGCGGGCGGCGAGATGTCATACCGTATGGCACAGGTATTTACGGGCCATGGGTGATTCGGCTCTTACCTGTGCCGTATCGGTCGCGAGGTGGACGCGCGCTGCCACCACACCGGGGAGGACGAGGACACGGCGCAACACACTTTAGAGTTCTGCCCAGCATGGGCGGACGAGCGCCGTGTCTTCGTGCAACAACTGGGGGGGAGTGGCGACCTCTCGCTCTCGGGCATCATTGCGGCGATGCTCGAGAGCGAGGGGTCTTGGAAGGCGGTCTCCTCCTTCTGCGAAACAATCATGTCGCGGAAGGAGGGGGCCGAGAGAGAAAGGGAGAGACTCCCCGGCGGACGCCGGGGAGCCCTCCAACGGAGTGTAATGACTGGTGGCCGTGGGGGGGGGGAGGACGCGGGGAGTGCCTTCGGGCAGGACCCGCCAACCCACCGTGCCCACCGGCCGCAGAGGCGCGGGGCAGCGCCGCGCCAGGAGGCCCCAACGGTGGGGGGTCGATGGGCGCAGGGACAGTTGTCCCTCTCAGCCCACGAGACCCTCCCCGGCAACGGGGTAACGCGGGCGGGGGGAGCGGACCTGGGGCCTATTTGCTCCAGTCCATGTCGCCTCCCCCTGCCGACGCGCAGGGCCCGCGAGACACGCGGGCCCGGTGGCCGGCAACCCGAGTGGGGTACTCGGGCCCGGCCACGTCTACCCCGCCACGCCAACGGCGGGAAGTGGAAGAGAGGGGTGGTG
Source organism: Formica aserva (assembly GCA_037039905.1). Lineage (NCBI taxonomy): Eukaryota > Metazoa > Arthropoda > Insecta > Hymenoptera > Formicidae > Formica > Formica aserva. Next base: position 20,740 of record JAXRKO010001141.1, read on the forward strand.
GTCCCCCTCTCCCCAATACGAGCGGGAGTCCCCAAGATAACGGGGACACTGGGGGGGAGATCAATACTCCCCCCACGTGACAGACTCGTAGGCGGAAGGCCTCTCTGAAGTATTGCAACAGCCAGTTTCCGGAGAGGCCTTCTCTAACGCCCGGGCCTAGATTACCCGGAGGGGTTTTAGTGGGTAGTCCCCCGGCCGTTTGTTTAGGCCGGGGGTGAGCCCCACATAACCCCGCCTCGAACCCCATCGAGGCGGGGTATGCGTAAAAGCATTTCCCCTCCGTCATAAAAAAAAGGAACGTCAGAATTAAAATCAGGATTATCGATTTCTTCCTTTTCTTCGTTTTTTTCATAGATCCTTTCTTTTGTACTTGATGGCTTTTTAGTAACACTTATTTTTTGGCGTTGTGGCGTTGTATCAGATTGTAAATACAGTGCATGCATTCTTTTTAAATGCTGCATTAAATTAGTGGTATTACCACCATGCTTCAAAATTTTTGTGCATAATTTACAACGAGCAGACACATTACCTTCTTTTTTAAAATAATTCCAAACAATGCTTTTGTTATTTTTTACTCTGTATTCTTTTGCTCTATCACTTTTGTTTATATTCTTCCTTTTTCTTTAATGCATATTTATATGCAAAGAGTAATGAGCAAGCAGGCGAGCGCCAAGATACTTGGATGATTCCAAGCTCTGAATTATCTTACAAAAAAAGCTATAAAAAGCATACATACATATATGTATCAGTCTCATAAATAAATATTAAAATAATATATATCAAACAATGTTATCATATGTAATATATATTGTTATAATCTTACAATAAAAAGTATTTGTTGTGCATTGTTCCTCAATTTAACATATGTTAATCAAATGTTGCTACAAATTACAAACACAATTGCACATGTTTT